>CABFWB010002642.1:71225-91194 GCA_902151455.1 Timema bartmani | reverse complement strand
CCTTAAATAAAATAAGTAGTTATGTACAGGTATCTAAGAGCTCAATTAAATCTCAGAGTTTTACTCAAAGCATTATTTAGCCTTAAAAACATTTTGATATATATATATATATATATAAATAAATAAATAAACAAATAAAAATATTATTTTTTTTTAGGAAACATGAGGTTGTGCATTAGCAAATCACTAAAAATAGTTAAAGTTCTTTAGCACATTTTAGTATTTTTTATTTTGTATGGTGTGTGAAATGGAAATAATTGAAACCTTTAATAGGATTCAATTTAAGACAATGTGAGGAATGCCAGGCCTCCACCGTGGTTCGGATCCCACGTTAAACTGTAGGTCCTCCATTTCATCTCACAATCACCCTACCATTACACATTAGCGTAAGTGCGTATAACCCGAATGGGTAGCAAGACGCGGTGCTAATAATAATAATAATAATAATAATAATAATAATAATAATAATAATAATAATAATAATAATAATTTAAGACAGGCACATGCACACAAAGAGAGGGAGGTTATTTCTATTGTCGCTAAGAAAGAAGTGTAAAACAAATGTAAATTATATTTTTAGAATAAGAGATTTATTCTAGTTCTTGTTTAACTTTTTTTTTTAAATGCTCATTTCACCGTTATGAATAAAAAAAATACTCCTCACATATCTCTAATAAATAAGTGTTTATAATCTTTTAAATAAATTTGATTTTCTGGGAAATTCATTGATAAAACTACACACATCAAGCTAAACATATTACAATTATGTGTCTCACAATAAATCAAGTGTCAAGTATTTCACAAACATCCGAGACAAAAAAAGTATCAGGGTTGCCACCATTTTATTCAAATAAAATTCCCTATGTTTTACAGAAGTATTTCCCCTTTTTTCAGACCCTACAGACTTTATAAAGTAGTATAGGGGAATAAAATTGACCCCTGTGATGTTATTTATTTGGTTTATAAAAAAGGACGAGTTGTCCTCAACAGATACATTCATGGAGTTGCTAAGCAACCCAATGTTTCATGGATAACTAACGAAGGTGATGAGAGATGTATTTGAATCAGCGTGATTAGTTCTTGAATTGGCTTTTTCTTCTAGGTCAGGTCATATTATTTAAAATGAGCAGTTTAATGTCCCAAAGTCACAATTTAAAATAATTTCCCAAGTTTCCCCAGTTGGTGGCAACCCTGAGTATTCAACTTGCTCGGAAACAATGTTCTCAATCATGAGTTGATATTAATAACCTCCTCGGAAGCCATTTCTGTTGCCGCCAAAGCCTCTGTTGGCGCCACCTCCCTGATTGCCGCTCAAAGCCTCTGTTACCGCCACCTCCCTGATTACCTCTGTAGCCACCAAATCCAAAACCTCCTCTTCCTGCACCGCCACCGTAGCCACCACCTCCGTAACCACCGCCTCCGTAGCCACCGCCTCCGTAGCCACCGCTTCCGTAACCGCCACTGCCACCACCATAACCACCGCTGCCACCAAATCCACCTAAAAGCAAAGAGAGAGAGTATAATTTACTATTAAGCAAAATGGTTCATTCTCAGAATGAGTTTGTTATAGTAAAACCATAGCTACAGTTCGATTTTCATAGAAAGAGCCTTTTTACAAGATGCAAAAAATTGTTGTGACTAACATCGATAAATAACATTTTACAATATTAATAGATTTATTTTATATGTATTGATATTAATTAACAAAAGTGACGGCTGCATATCACATGACTTGACATATGAATATGTGATATTAGTAACTTTTCTAGCTGTCAGATAACCTTTCATATGAAAATTGGATTGTTGGTAAAATTAAGAGAAAGACTCCAAGTTTATGATATCCAATGTGATATCTTAACGAATCAAACACAATAAAAAGAAATATCATTCTAAACAATTTAACTGGTAAAAAGATTTAGAGTTCAAGTAAAAAACCATGACCTGGTTCAGTGGTCGCATGGCCTAAGGTGTCAGACTAGTACTGACAATGACAGGGAGACCAGGGTTCAATACTTGTCGGGTGTATTAAAGGCGGTTTTATCTAAATGGTTTTCCAATTTCCCTCCAATTGCGGGTACATTTCCTCTAAAATTCCACTTCCTCATCACTAAATCATTAGCGTATTCAGTACAGATGCAGGCGGGAAGATGCGTTGCTAAAAAAAGATAGAGGATTCTAAGGGTATGCAAAGCTCCGACTTCTCTTCAAATATTAGTTTGCTCCGACTTTTCTTCAAATATTAGTTTGCTCCGACTTCTCTTCAAATATTAGTTTGCTCCGACTTCTCTTCAAATATTAGTTTTCTCTGACTTCTCTTCAAATTTTAGTTTGCTCCGACTTCTCTTCAAATATTAGTTTGCTCCGAATTTCTCTTCAAATATTAGTTTGCTCCGACTTCTCTTCAAATATTAAGTTTGCTCCAACTTCTCTTCAAATATTAGTTTGCTTCGACTTTGATTCAACAGTAAAGTTCCAAATTCGACAATTACGAAGTGTCGTCATTATCTGCTGTTATTTCCAACACAAATTAATGTTTGCATAAAAAAACATAAAATAATTCTATTAATTTTGTAAGGAAAACTTTATCATTTTAAGACAAAATATATTAAATATGTTTCAAATATAGCATTTTATAAAGTATTATATTTGATAACTAAATTTAGATAGTTATGCAAAGTATATTATTTTTATCGAAAATTAAACTTTTTTTAAATATTCAAACTTTGATTTGACTTCAATTCTTAAGACGACGATATTCTTCAATAATTGGTCTGGTGAAGAGCGGAGCAAAACTTTTGGTCTTTTAACATGAAAATGTTTAGGTCTATCTTATAAAACGATAAATTAAATATTGTAAATGTTTTTGTTTATCTATGTTATGCCAAAATAATATAGTTTTAAAATTTAATTCAATTTTTTAACTATTGGACATTTGTCTATAATTTGTGCTTCAATTTGAACTTGAAAAACCTGCACAACCAGGTCTTAAAAGTAACAAACGGCTTTATTTATTGAGCTGCAACCGCAGAGGACTCTGATTGGTCCACACTTACCTCCCCCTCCCCTCATCCTCTTGGCTGGGGGTCCATCATCAAATCCTCGACTCATGTGACCACGAGGTGGGCGCCTTGAAACAAATCTACAAGGGGGAGAAATAACATTTATTTAAGTTATTATGAATGCAAATAAAACATGGAGTCTACAATTTATATTTCCATTACCAAATTTTTACAAGTTTTCCGGGTCAAATAGGGTCAAAGTGTTATTTATGACCATTGCCAACAAAAAAAAAAAGGATATTAATATTCATTGTCTAATTTGTCCCTAGTTCTACGACCAAATAAAATAATTTGTTACTTAATTTTTTTTATAATTTCAGGAATGGTCTTCGTACAGTCTTTAAAAGAAAATGACATTATATCCAACTTGATCATTTCCTATGTTTTTCCTTAGCTATTCCGTTAGCGTTCCTCTAGCCTTTTGTTGTTTGGATGACCTCGATAGCTCCCTTTCCACCTTAGTTATATCTCCTCACTGACTCGGAGTGACTCTCGGAGAGAACCTCGCTCCCAGTATCTCCTCACTAACTCGGAGAGAACCTCGGGCCCAGTATCTCCTCACTAGAGTAGGCTATTAAAGGACAAGACTGCCCGCTGCGCTACCACCATGTGTGTTTTCATCAAAGAGGACAGTCAAATTATTAGTGGGCGTAAACAAATTGTGCCTCAAATGACGTAATCGACTCAAACAATTGTACCATAACCAGCCGTTGATCAGCATCAGTCCTGTCATAATTTATTTTTGTCAGTATCAACATTAATAAAAAAAAATGTGACTGGAGATATCTACCTAACGTGACTCACGAATAAAGACAAATATAGAGGCAACTATGGGATTCGAGCGACAATATTTACTTTTAAACTACAGGGGAGAATGTGCCGTTGAGTTCTAGTCTTGTCTCCTCTTCAACGTTGATTGGGTCGAGCTATCTTTCCTTTGGTTTGTATTCAGGTTAAACATAGCTAACTGAGGATCATCCTCTGCAACCGGACAATCACTTACACATCAAGAGATATTCAACATAATGATGGGAGGAGTAAATCAGGGGAAAAGGGTGTCCAGTAAATTATTCCTTTTACTCACCCACCACCTGAACCAACCGGGTCCAAATCATAACGGCCAGCATTCAGCTTTACCAACTGTCTGATGACATTGACGACCTTCTCGTCAAGTGGGGACAGCTCTGTAATAGTCTCAGGTTCCTTTGAGGCTCGGATCACCATGCTCTCCAGAGCAGGCCGGAGGGCGACTATTCCTGACGCTACTTTAGGGTCGATGGCCAAATTGATCCTAGGGACATTACGATTTCATTTTTACTTTATCAAAACATCCTTAATTAACCCTTTTGCTGCGTAATTAATTTTTACTTCTTACCTTCAGAAATGTAAATTATAGGTCAAAAATTTGAAATCTGAAAATTTGCATGATGATCATGATTATGATTAAATAATGTGATTTTCAACTAGTAATGCATTTTAAATATTAAATTTAGCACCACAGTGTCTATAAATCGCATAATAATATATATTTTATATCGATAAAATTGTATATGTCACATTTTATTTATGTCACATTTTACCCAAATGCAATGTTATTCTGCTATCAGAACCATTCTTTATTTTACTTTCATCCCACAGTAGTGTCAAACTAATTGCTAAATAAGGATTTGACAGCCCTAATATTGGCCTAATATGGTCCAAATGTAATAAAAAGAAAATTTTTGAAAATTAGTATACATCAACACAACTTGAACAATTTTGTGCTACTTTGGTACTTTTCTCAGTGTAGTGTTGTCTATAAAATCATATATTTGTCTTAGGCATGATTTCAAAATAAGAAATAAGTCAAGAACAAAAATAAAATAGCAATCCATTAATCCCTCAACAAAGTTTTCCGCCACATAAATATTGCACGTGTGCTACAAGTAATTAAATGCGGAAGTAAACAAGCGGTACTACTGTTATGATTTAGCAGCTGTTAACTGGCAGTTCTCGAAATTAAAAACCAGATGTCAGAGGCGCACGTGCATGCTAGTATGAAAAATTCAGCGTTTTAACACTCTTGTGACTATTTCCGACTGTTGCAGCAAGGGTAGATAAAGTTTACAAGTCGTGGGGTAAAGTCGATTTCCGCAGTCAATGGGTATAATTCTGAGATCGGATATATCCGATTAACGCAGCAAAAGGGTTAAGACTTATATTTGTATGAAGACACAGAGAAGGTGGATAGAAATATATAAAAGGGACGAACACAGTTCACACTTTACATTGCTGCCACTGGACAGAGCGGTAATGGCTGCCTCTAGAAGAAAATCAATCGTTAACACCCAATCTCCCGACCTAGGTTTCATTCTATCAGAACTCATCAAGGAGGAGTGTGAAACCTAGGTCAGGGAATTGGGAGATAAGGAATGATTTTCTCCAAGAAACAGCTTTACCTCTTTGTCCAGTGGCAGCAGTGTCAAGTGTGAATTGTGTTTGTTCCTTTTATATGTTTCTATCCACCTCCTGTACCTTCTTACAAATATAATACAATTACTTCATAAACCGAAAAGAGGTTTTCCTTATAGAGATAATTATATCTTGATTAAGACTTGAAAGTTTAAGATAGAAAAAGGACAACATTGCTAGTACAGAGTTATTTATAGTCTGAGGTCATGTTTTTATATCATCAACTTTTCCATGAAATGAAGCTAACAAATTTTATTATTTAAATTTAAATACAGTAATATACTAAAAACCAATCAATAGTAATAGTGATACATTGAGTAATGATATACAAACAATTATAAAGGCATCTGGTTTTTAAAAAATCTAAAACCCTCGGTGCTTACTAAGAATTAATTATAAAATAGGTACCAAAATGATTGGAAACAGGAGTTAATTATTATAAACAAATAAAAGAACAAAACTAGGCAGGTTGGCACAATTGTCTTCTTTTCAATAGTACAAAGGTTATCATTTTTGCGTAAATAAAGATATATACAATTATTAAGGACAAGCGGTAAGATAAACGCTTACCAGCCATCGAGTCGAACCACATTGTCCACAAATTCTACCTTACGAGAGCCGAAGAGTAGCAAGTTAATGGGCGTCACCATTGTCATTTGTTTGCAACTCACGGCTCGTGTTCGGATCTGAAAAAAACACAAATATAATTAAAGTGGTGCTGATCCCAATTTGTCACTTATTGCACCAAACTGAAGTCAATGGACATTCATGGATTTAGAGGCTTCAAACAATAAAAAAATTTATCAATAATAGTTGAAAAATAAAAGTGAATCATTGAAAAAAGTTGTTAATATTAAGGGGGTTGATTTTTACAGGTTTTACAAACAATTTAGAAAATAGTATGAAAGAATGAAATTTAATTTGTTACAAACTTTACTAATATAAAGATGTCATTGGTGTTTAGAACCGCAGGTTGATTTGGGGAAAATACTCGGTGGCAAACCAAAATTTCAGAGGGCAAAAGAGGAGAGGGGATAACATGGGGTTTCAAAACAGCTAGCCTGTATTTTTACAGTTCTCTCGAGTTTCCAGGTGCACAGGAAAGGTTTTTACATCCACTACCATTTCCAGCCTATGGCCTGGGTCAGTTTTTGTATTCAAGTCATATATTTTCCACTACCGGCTTGACTAGGCATGCCATAGCTTCATAATCTAACTTAAAACTACACCATCCAGTCCCCGGCCATTAATTCATCACTGTGGAAGGGTAAACCCACATTTAACCAATAATAAATATTTCGACCATGCCGGGAATCGAACCCAGGAGCCTTAGCTCAGTGGACAGATACGCTACCAGCTGAGCTAAGGTGTCAGACTCGCATGGGCAAGGTACCAGTGGAATTAGAAACACAGGTTATAGATTTAGACAGTATTACACCAACCAACACACTGACCTTTTCCCCAAAAATGAAGAACGGGTAGGGAAAGTTGAGATCAAAATTACTGCAGTTTACAGAAGTCTTGTGGACGAGAGCTGTCTTGGACTGCGCCGTCAGAACCTGTCAGCAGTCAACAACAAAATGGTAATTTGACATTTAAAGGAAAATACACAGATACATAGTAGAATTATAATTAGAAGAAGTTACAGGAGGTGGATAGAAACATATAAAAGGGACAAACACAATTATGGCTTTTACAATGAAAAGAACACAGTTCACACTTTACATTGCTGCCACTGGACAAAGAGGTAATGGCTGCCTCTTAATAAAAGCAATCGCTACCGCCCGATCCCCTGACCTAGGTTTCATTCTATCGGAACTCTTCAGGGAGGAGTGTTAAAATGCGCAACGCAACTTCCTAAAAGAGGAAACCAAAAGGGAGAAGAAAGAAATTGGTGATAGGAAACTTAGATGGGAGCAATGGCAGCAATGGGAGCAATGGGAGCAATGGGAGCAATGGCAGCAGTGTGAAGTGTGAAGTGTGAACTGTGTTCTTTTCATTGTAATCGTATTGTAGCTCTGTTCTGACAATGTTTTATCAAACAACAACGAACCTTTCTCTTCTCCTTGTGAAAACACACGTTTGGGTAGTACCCCATGCACATGAGCGCTGTGACCATGTCGAGCTTAGCGTCGGGACCCTGGTAGTTGAAAACTTGGGGTATCAAACATTCCTCGGGGAACCCCAGTGATGTCAGGAGCTCCTTCAGCTGGTTCTGGAAACAAGAACTTTATCACAACGGCCGGAAGACAGGAGCAAAACACATCGCCAGTTTGATAAACACGAACTGCTCTATATGATGTGTATGAAACAAATATAGACTTCAGGACGGGTTACAGTTAACAAGAGAGAGGTTTATATTCATGGTCTTAGTTTGATAACCGAGCAACAATAATTTTTAAAATAATTCTATAAATAAATTTATCTATCCACACCAATATATAATTTATTGCATTTTAATATAAGCCATTTTTTTTTTACTGAGATATAAGATACAAAACACATTATACCTTAGCTTCCCAGGTAACTCTCAATGTGGGCATCGACAACATCTTGTGATCACAGAAATTTGACTCTGCCATTTCCCCTCCCATTCGTGCATCCTCCCATGACTGGAAGGCATTTAGCATCGCAACATGGTCCGAGAAACGATTACCGGCAAAGGATTTCTGCTGATAGGTCAACCGTCGACGATCCATACCTTAAAAAAAATAAGATCAATTTTCAACCATGTGTCAATTTGAACATTAAAGAAAGGTATGACAAATACTAATAGTAACAAAGAAGAAGATTAAATAAAATATCACTTCGATAATGAAAAGAGGAGTTGCTACTCATGTATAAATCATTCGCTATCATCCAACCTAGGTTTGTTAGATTGAAATCCCTCGAGAGGGACTGTGAAGAAGTTCCCAAAAAGAGTGTAAAGAAGGCCAAAATTTGTAAAAACTAAATATGTTACATCCCTAAATTTAGTTGTTTTATGTTCCTTTCAAAGTTTAATTGAGCCCTATGAAAGAAACCTACGGGATAAATATTTAGGGGTGTGTGACCACCATTTTTTATCAAATTGAATAAATAATAAGAGTCCACTCTCCCATTTATAGATAGTGAAGATGCCTTCAAATACATTCCTTATGAATGAAAAGACCAAAACAGACATTTCTAATTGCAATTTTCAAACAACTTAAATTATATATCCCAGTTAAGAAGCTGGGAACTGGCACAAAGTTTATGAAACCACCCAACCTAAATATTCGCTAATTTCAACCCGGAGGCTACACTAGCACCACCTACCATCCACAGAGAAGTTTTCATCCTTCCCAATCAAGTTGGCATCACTGAAGAGAACATCCTGTTTAGTCTTATTACTACTTCCTAAAGAAGATGATATAATAGCTTTGAAATATTGATGTGTGTGTAAATATGTGTTAGTGTTTTTACTTTTATTATTTTCCTAGTATTCTATCATTTTATTTACTACAAACAAATTAACAACAAACTACTGACAAACAGTAAAATAAATGTCAAATGAGACGATAGTCCTTGTGAATTGTGATGATTACATTTCCAAAACTAATGATTTCATCAACTACAACAACAAAACGTGTCTTGGCGTTGGTAGCACAACTTACTGGTGGCAAACACCTCGGGGAAAGTGGAGCTGTTGGCAGCCATGGTTGCCAGAGCATCACCACAAAACATCATGCAGCCCATTATCATCATCTTACCCAGACGAGGCTCGATGGGTAACTTGGCGAGGATCCGACCCAGGGGGGTCAGCTCATCGTTTTCATCCAAGCATTTCATCTCTGTACGGACACACAAGCAAAATGGTCACTCGGATTTAACACAAAAAGGTTGTCTATAGGGATGGAACCTCGTTTCCTTAAGGATATTTGAGGATTTGAGACACAGATCCTTTTCAATTTTTCAAGTGAAATTTGTTTTACAGCTCTAACACTGCTTATTGGTGATTCAGAACCATTTATAACTATAGTATGAACTCAACAACCAGACCTCAGACCAGTAATTTAAAACTTAACAAAATAATTGGATTATGAGAAAAAAAATTAACTTTTAATTACTTATATTCTTAAATAAAGGAAAAAATTGTGCTCAACGGCTATTTTAAACTAAACATTTAAAAGAGGATTATCTTATAGTTCATTCAAACACTTAAGATAAAACTCATACACATTTTAAATGCAATTAATAAAATGGTGATAGTAGCAATGTTTCATTTATAATTTAATTTAGTAGTGTAACCATTTATAATGTCAAAGTTTTAAATTCTATTATATTTGTAAGAAGGTACAGGAAAGATGGATAGATAACATATAAAAGGGAATTAACACAATATGAAGAACACAGTTCACACTTTACATTGCTGCCACTGGACAAAGAGGTAATGGTTGCCTCTTAAAGAAAGTTTTAACTTAAACATTGGAAGGAGGATATAAAGGCAAGGCCTACACACTTCCTGCCATAGTCCAGTCTGTGTTCTACTTTCTTCTAGGGATGGACAGGAATTACTTTTTTTATTTCGGGACAGGAACAGGGCGGGAAATCAGTCAAAATACCGGGATTCGGGACGGGAGATTTTAAAATCACTGTTTAGAATAATCTTGGATTTAAAAAATATTGATTTCCAAACTAATAAGGTATGATTTGTTAAAGCTATAATATTATTAAAACCCACTACAGTGGCTGCATGGTCTAAGGCATCACTCTCGGGGATAGATAAATTCCTGAACTTTTCCCGGGGGTTTAGGATCCCAGCCACTCCTACTTTCTTCTGCTGAAGGGACTGATGTACCCCTAAAATCACATAATTGTGTGTTTTAGTTGTGAACTTTGAGGTCTTGTCCTATCCTCCTTTCAATGTTTGATATAAAACTTTTACTGCACAATATGTTGGCCTCACCACTGAAACTCTCCATAAACGAATGAATGGACACCACCATGACACCAAAATTAAGACTCCAGAAAAACCAGTTTCATAACACGCCTCCACTCATAACCTCAACTTTGAGGACTGCTACACTGTCAAGGTGTTAAAATTATTCCACAAGACACAATGTAATATGTCTCGGTTAAGAAGATGGGAACTGGCACATCAATGGATCACAAAGTCTAGAAAACCACCCAACCTAAATATTTGTTAATATCAACACAGAAACTACACCAGCACCACTTACCATCCATAGAGTAATAGAGAATCATTCAGGGAATTTCAACTCCACCAGAGAAGTTTTCATCCTTACCAATCAAGTTGGCATCACTGAAGACAATATCCTATCCAGTCTAATTACTACTACTTCCTGAGGAAGATGCTATAATAGCATCGAAATATTGAAGTGTGTGTAAATATGTGTCAGTGTTTTTATTTTTATTTGTGTTCTACCTTTTTCCCAATATTCTTTCATTTTATTTATTACTTTACTCAATGCACTTTTTTCATACATATCAATCTAAAACTTTGACATTATAAACGGTTACACTACTAAATTAAATTATAAATGAAACATTGCAACCATCACCATTTTATTAATTGCATTTAAAATGTGTATGAGTTTTATCTTAAGTGTTTAATGAACTATAAGATAATCCAAGGAAAGCGCCAGTTCAAATGTCTAAAGGAACTTTACTACTCTAACATAATATATATTTGTGTACTTTCAAAGGAAATTTTCTTGCCTTGTGTCTCGATATTTTTTTCATTTTCTAATCTCAAATTGTAAAAGTAGTTCTTGCACATCCTTAGTTTAGAATAATGCTTATATAGAGTAGATGTTGTTAATTAAATCACCTCTCAACATAACTTCAGCTTCTATGACAGCGTCTATAGGCGGAGGTTCAATAGCCTTACTGAGAAACTGGCCTATGGACCCCAGCCGAAGCAGCTTGATTGATAGGGCCAGTTCATGAAGAGGGGTCCGAAACATCTCCGGGGTCATGTGTTCGTCCAACTTCTCAAAGCGAGCCTGAAAAATACATTCTATACATATTTACAAGTATATGTGTGTGTAGCCATGGAAGATTTACTTCATACATGGCGTTAATTATGCAAAGGTTGGAGACCCTGATTTGAGGGAAATAAATTTGATTGAATTTTGTTAAATAAAGAGTTAGGTTTCACTGTTCAAAGTTTGTAAATAATATATTTATTTTTTGGTTAAAAATGGTAAAAAAAAAATCTACTCAAACTTTGAAAAATTACAGAGCTAGGAATCGGAAGTATTGAGAATCGTAATATTAAGATTGATTATCGATTATTTCATTACCAGTAATGAGGTATCGAAGAATTGAGTGTAACATCCCTATTATACACCACAAGTATTTGGTGGCGAGAAATAATTTTTATGAAATGGATTTTGATTTGTTAAAGCAATATTAAAAGGAAAATTATGATTGTGCATTTGGTGCTTGTTTTGGCGATTTCTCCCTAAGGAAGATGCCACATAGACATCAACATGTAGAGGTGTGGTTGGTTTTTAAAAATTGTCAGTTTCTAAGACTTTGCGTGATACAACCCCTTGTAATGACATTTACATTTGATAGTCTCCTATTTTATAGTCCGAATCTCCAATTTACCTTCAAATTCCGAATTATGAAAGAATTATGAAGATAAGAGGAAATATAAAGATGATATAAAATACAAATAGTAATTAAATGTTAACATTCTTTCTTATAATCCACCCCTTATAACATCCATACATTCTGTTAAGTGATAAATTACTGATATGGAGTCCAGTTGTTGAGCTCATCCTATTATTATAATTGGTTCTTAACCACCAATAAGCAGTATTAGAACTCTTAAACAAATTTTACTTGAAAAAACAATTACAATTGCAACATCCTTAAGGATTCGAGGTATTCAAGGGTCTGCACCCATAATCACAAGAGTACATCTCCCAGGCCACCAACAATAACTTACACGAGTAAGTAGATGAAAGCAGAATCCCGGTCGAACACGGCCGGCGCGACCTTTCCTCTGTTCCAAGTTTGTTCTCGACGCCCACACTGTGGCATAGTTGGTCATGTTGTTGTGGGAGGTGAATAGTTTCATCTTGGATTTACAGCTGTCAATCACATACACAACGTCGTTAATTGTGAGCGACGTCTCTGCGATGTTGGTAGACAAAATTATCTGTAGGGAAAACATGACAAACAATGAAATATATTTCTTTGACAAGGTTATTCTTTTAATGTTAGAAGGTTAAATACCTTATTTATAATGATAGTGATAATGCTTGATGAAAAATATATAATTTATAATAGTTGACACAGGAATCAAATCTAGGACCTTTAACTTACTGTGCTCGATGGTAAAGGTCCTGGGTTCAGTCCTTGTGTAATTTTTCAATTAATTCGAATAAACATGAAGTGTTAAAATATGGGTTCAACTAGACATTATTAAACTTGTTTACCGACCTTGGTGACTCCATCAGGAACAGGCTCAAACACACGACGCTGGTCTTCCTCCCTCGGAAGTTGTGAATGTAGTGGTATCACGCAGTAACCTTGACCACCTGAACAAAACAAATCACCGTTACAAATATTGCATTCATCTATTAAAGAGAAAATATTCAACAAAATTCACTACTTTCAATCGGATTAGTTTTAAATTGTGTTATAGAGCTCTAACAAGAGATTCAATATTTCCATCATGTGTGTTGCGTTCTGGGGTTTTAGGTGTATCTATAACATGGGTTTGTCATAGTTTTTGCCTTCCTATCTCATCTAAGTCTATGGCAAATTTCATCAAATCCATATTGTCGGAATGGTAATAAAAAAAAAGTTGATCCAAATCCCGAATGAATGTTTGATTAACTTAACAGATTTTAAAATAATCTTTATAAACATTGATCATAAACTTCAGGGAAAATCAAATAAGTAAAAATATATATATAATCAAGAATGCTTTGGTCCTTACCAAAGACTACATGTTGCTGAAGATGTCGCATCAGGGCAAATATTAGATTCCATCCTGGGAGGAAAATCAACACGGCCCCGGGAACAGTTAGCCCTTTAATGTACTTCAAGAGAGCCTGTGGAAAACAAAACAAGGGCACTAAATATATCTTAATATTTTAAATTTAAAACAAACTCAAATCATAGATTTGAAATATTCTCAAAGTCAAATTGAAGTTTGAATATTTTATGTTAGTTGTTTTATGCTTTAAAAAATAGTATATTGGAACTATGTGAACTAAAATTATTTGTAAAATGTTTTATTGCACAGTTTTTTGTAATATTTAATTTCAATCTGATAAATTAACACTGAGATGGTATGGCCATGTAATGACAATGGAAAACGTGAGGATACCAAAGAAAATGTTGGAGATGAAGTACGTAGGAAAAAGACCGCAAGAGAGACCAAGAAAGAGATGGGAGGAGAAGATAACAGCAAATGTGCAGGTGAGAGAAGAAGAATGGAAGAAATTAAAGGAGGAAGAAGGGTGGAAGGATAAAGGAAGATGTAGGTATATTGGAACTATGTGAACTAAAATTATTTGTAAAATGTTTTATTGCACAGTTGTTTGTAATATTTAATTTTATCTGATAAATTAACACTGAGATGGTATGGACATGTAATGACGATGGAAAAAGTGAGGATACCAAAGAAAATGTTGAAAATGAAGTATGTAGGAACAAGACACCAAAAAAGAGATGGAAGGCGCTAGATAACAGCAAATGTGCAGGTGAGAGAAGAAGAATGGAAGAAATTAAAGGAGGAAGAAGGGTGGAAGGATAAAGGAAGATGGAGGCATTTTACTAAACTGACTCAGCCACAGGCTGGAAAGAGTAATTGATCTAAAAAAGTTTTACAAAGTATATTATTTTTATCTAACACTAAACATTTTTTTTTAATATTCATACTTCAACTCGGCTTCAGGAATATCTCATATTATTTGATTTGACGTGGATTCAAGCAATCTCTAGATCTTGTATGTATTTTTTCCTTCAAGATGAGTCGATTAGGTGAGTTAGTTTGTTACCTCTATCAGTTCAAAGCTGATCTCCTTCTCACTGAGCTGAGCCACAGCATTGCGGGTCTGAACCGTGTAGTCATTAGACACAGCCTTATTGAGGTTCTCTTCAGGTTCCTCTCCGGTTTCAGAGTCCTCCTTCTCCTTCCTCTTCTTGCGGACGTCCGGCGGCGGAACAAAGTTCAACATCTGAACACAGTCCTCCAGGAAGTACTCTGAAGATGGTAACAGTTACTCGTTAGGAAAATTGGAGGTATGAGAAAAGAACTATCTCTTTAAGGAAAATCTATTTTCGCTTTATGAGATAATTCTACTTGTAAGAAGGTGTAGGATAGGTGGATAGAAACATATAAAAGGTACTAACACAATATGAAGAACACAGTTCACACTTTACATTGCTGCCACTGGACAAAGAGGTAATGGTTGCCTCTTGAAGAAACTTGATCGTTACCACCCAATCCCTGGGGAAAGACATAGTGTGTCTGTTCCTTTTATTTATTTCTATTCACCTTTCCTGTCACCTTC
This sequence comes from Timema bartmani, assembly GCA_902151455.1. Taxonomy (NCBI): domain Eukaryota; kingdom Metazoa; phylum Arthropoda; class Insecta; order Phasmatodea; family Timematidae; genus Timema; species Timema bartmani. The sequence continues at coordinate 76,163 of CABFWB010002642.1, read as the reverse complement.
TTACAAATATCATTCATTTATCTCATAAAGCGAAAAGAGGTTTCCTTAAAGAGATTAAGCAAATAACATTTAGTAATTTTAGTGTCTAAAGTACAATAGATATTTTTTTAATTATATAGTAAAAAAAATACAACTTCGATTCATCTATAAAATCATTTAATTTATATTCAATTTGGCTTCCTTTCGTAATGAAAAAGTGGAATTAGCATACCCTTATCAAGTATTTTGTATTTCACTCTAATATTTAATAACCAACTATAATTACCCTGAACAGGAAAAGCCCTTCCCATGACCTCGATGACAGGACAGTCATTGAAATATCTACTAAACAGTGTCGTATCAATCGTGGCTGACATGAGAATCAGCCTGAGATCTGGATAGGTGTGGATCATATCCCGCAACACCACCATGATGAAATCAGAGTTCACGTCTCGCTCATGAATCTCATCCACTATCACATGAGACACGCCACGAAGACCGTTCTCCAACTTGCGCAACAACACACCTAACAAATAAAGACGAATTTATAATTAGGAGACAGAACGTAATAACTTTATACTTTAAAACTGTTGGAGAATTAAAGATATTGAATCTTATAAATGGAATAAAATAATAAGGGGCAGGAACAATTAATGATAGGGATGGGCCCTCAAATCCTTAAGGATATTCAAGATTCGAGGATTTGAGAAAATTTCTGTTTCAAGAGTTGATTTTTTTTAAATTCAAATTTTCAAGTGAAATTGGTTTTAGAGCCTTAATACTTATTGCTGGTTCAGAACCAATTATAATTAAAGGATTAACTCAATAACAAGGCCTCAGACCAGTAACTTGACACTTAACTGAATGTAGTAGGATGCGGTGCTCCTATAGCGAGTTTAATATATATGTTACCGTCTAAACCTGAATTCAGGACAGACTAGATCGAACTAAACCAAACTGATCCATCCTGCCGCTTGCAGGATAAACCAATATAGCCTGATTTTTTAGGAAATAATAGTTTTCATTCTTCTTAATCCATTACGATGAATTGACCTTGGACAGGTTTCAACATTCATAGTTCACGCGCAAATGTTGTTAGCTAACCTAGCTAACCTAACTAACCTAACCTAAACCTGGTTTGGCCTAATACAATTGTAGGCTATACTAATTTATCCTATGAGCTAGGCCGAAATCTCAGTATTAACGTATTTACACTAGGCTAAATCCTGAATCTCTTAGGATGTATCGATTCGGCCCAGTCCGATCTAGTTTGTCCTGAAATCGGGTTTGGACGGTAACATATCCATAGAGATGATGAACTAACATCGTTAGTAGAAAGACTTACCAACTGTACAGAACATAATTCCTCCGTATGGCCGTGGCAGACAGGATTCAAAACGAACACTGTACCCCACACTCATGCCAAGTTGTTCTACCCTTTCAGTGGCCACTCGGTCCGCTACCGACACTGCGGAGATTCTCCGAGGTTGTGTCACTACAATGTTGCAGTATGCGCCTTGGCCTGATTGTATGTAGTCATCCAAAATATACTGGCAAACCTATTACAGGACGGAACACATTTGGAAGATTAGTCAACAAACATGCATGGACAGTCTGTTCCTGAGACAAGGTCATTTGTCTAGTTGATCATTTAAACAGATATTTCAAAATTGAATTGTATATTTAAAATGATATAAATAAATTTAGAAACAAAATAAGAACATTAAATGAAACACATTTCAAATGGGTCTCATTGTTAAGTTTCTTGCAATGTAAGTATGTATAACTTCTACATTGACGTAACAATTTTTAAAATGAAAATAAAAATTAATATTCTAAACAAAATATCCGACTAAAAATATGTATTTACTTTGTTTATTTATAAAATTAATATAGTGACAATTAAATATGATCAAAAGTAAAAAAAAAAAGATCATTTTATTAGCAAACTTTTTTTTTTTGTTAGGTGACCGATTTCAAATCTTGTGATTTTGAGCAATATAAATGAAATTGGTTTTGATCACAGCTAATTCTAAAGTATTAACATTTTTAAAAAAACATTTTCGTTATTTTCGAGCCAATATTACGACCAATTATCTGGTATATTAAATACGTGATTGTACTCAAATTAGAAATTATATTGAAGTGCAGTTTTCTGCATTCTTCAATTGACAACAGCAAAATTGAGATCAGTGAAATAATTGCTCAATCTATAACAATTATTTTTAAATTATGGTAAATTTCATTAAATATGATGAGTTTGACTGTGTTTTGTTCACCATTTGCTAAGGAAGACCCCAGGTTTTCACACTGTGATGCAATAGTTTGTTATTGTTGTTATTATTAATTATTATTATTTATTATTATTATAATTAATAATAAGTAATAATAATAATATTAATATCATTAATAATAATCAATAATAATAATGATAATAACAATAAACAATAATAACAACAATACATCATCAAGTCCTGAGGCAAGCAATTTACGTAGGTTCTAATGATAGTTGTTTACTTATGTGCATTTTATTTGATTGTTTTTCTCAAGTGCTCAACACAAGCTCCGAGTAACAGATGTCCGATATCCCACGCCAAACTATATTTACCTCAACTGCAATTGTGTCACGTTAACACCTTAATAAGATACAAAACATAATCTTTTTACGATGATTAGATAACATTTGTAAGCAAGGATAGGCCCTCAAATCCTAAAGGATATTCAAAATTCAAGAAAATTTCAGATTCGAGAGTAAAATTAAAAAAAAATATATCAAGTGTAATTTATTTAAGGGCTTCTTGGTGGTTTAAAACCTATTACAATTATAGTATGAGCTCAACAAACAGTCCCCAGATCAGTAATTTAACACGGCACACGAGTGTGTAATATAAAAGGATAAAAAGATCTCTATTCGAACAGACCTGAGTTGTTTTGCCACAGCCAGTGTTGCCTCGAATTATTACAACAGAGTTGTCATTGACAGCTTCCATGATAGCTTGTCTGCTGTTGAACACGGGCAAAGAACTTCTGTCTTTGATGGACGTTTTCAGAGCCGTGTCGTCCTGTATACGCTCACGATAAGTGTTGTTCAGGTCGAGGCTTATTTGATCCATGGATGTCTGACAATAAAAAATAAAAAAACTTAAATATCTACAGGTAAAAATCAAACTTTCTATTTTTATGGCTATGTTCAAAAAATACAAACTAATGTATACCCACGGTTCCGACCATATTCACAAGTTCACCCGTTTATATATTAAAGATGTCATAATTTTGTTTTTCTCAATTCAAATCCTTAAATTATAATCTCAACATTTACTGATTCAATCTTTTTCCATGCATCCAACATTAAATCAAAACTATGTTATTTAATTGTTTATCATATTGTTATGTTAAAATTATATCTTTTTTATTTTTATCCCTTCTCCTTTTTTAATATTAGCTTTAGTCTATGACTACATGTTTTGGTGTTGTATGTTACATCATCTTCAGGTCTGAAGAAAACCAATATTATTGTTAAATAATGTAGAGGTCAATAAAGTTAAACATTAAAAATGGAAATAGTCTAGAGGAAATAGAAGATATTATACGAAATATTAAATAAATAATCACTTAGATTAACAAGCTTATAATTACTTTATTTATGATAAAGATGACATACTTTTAAATACCCTACATATTATCAGAAAGTTTGTGAAAATGTTAAGGTATTAAATGAAAAACCTTTTTGTGGGATGATCAACAATAAGTAGTAAGTTAGCATTATGAAGAAATAAAATTAAATAATCTATAAATGACATAATGTTGCTAGTATTATATTTGTAAGAAGGTACAGGAAAGGTGGATAGAAACATATAAAAGGAACAAACACAATATGAAGAACACAGTTCACACTTTACAGTGTTGCCATTGGACAAAGAGGTAATGGCTGCCTCTTGAATAAAATCAATCCTCACCACCCAATCCCCCGACCTAGGTTTCATTCTATCGAAACTCATCAGGGAGGAGTGTGAAACGCAACTTCCTAAAAGAGGAAATCAATGTCCAGTGGCAGCAATGTAAAGTGTGAATTGTGTTGTTCTTTTCATTATAACGGCCATATTGTGTTCGTCCCCTTTTATATGTTTCTATCCACCTTTCCTGTAACTTCTTACAAATATTTACCATAACAATGATACTTAAAAAGCATAAAATATCAAATTTGGCCCCTTACAACTTGTGAACTGTAATTATTTGAAATTGTATAAGTATTTATAGATTGTAATCATAATCATACACTTGTCCAAATTGTGCAATAAAATGTGGTTGGTCAAATAACCTCAAAGAGAGTGTGTGGTAAATTAATTTAGTTTATTAGAATTATTAATAGTATAGTAATTATCATTATCTAAACAGCATATACTAAAGTAGCTAATTGCAAAAAAATAAAACAACTCTGAAGATGTGAAACATGCCGATCCTTACATGAGCAAGTGGGCCCTCATCGATGTTGCAGGCTGTCCAAGGGTTCCAGTTGGGCTGCGGAGGGGACCATGTCACTACACCTGCCGCTTGGGGCTTGGACGCAATGAAATCTTCCAAGATTGTGTTGGACAAAAGAGACACCGGCCCTTCAGAATCCTTTGGCTGAAAATAAGCATAGCAAATATTTTCTGGAATGTTCTCTCCAGTGTGACATTGGGTGATACTGATGAAAACTATGAGTTTCACATGGAAACTACCAACTTAGGCAAATTAAAAAGAAACAAATATTCTCAAAATTTTATAATATTTTTTCAGAAAAAGCATAGTTACCACTACTTTATTTTTAGACATCTGCAAAGTGGTTTTTTGAATTCAAGATGGAGATGAAGATGGAGGCATTTTAATAAATAGACCTGGTCACAGGCTGGAAACAGTTGTTATTATTATTATCATTATGATTGTTATTATTATCATCATCATCACATCTTACTACCC
>CABFWB010002642.1:25676-47229 GCA_902151455.1 Timema bartmani | reverse complement strand
TACCTCATCACATTTACTTTTGGCTCTCAACCTTTTGGATTCTTTCTCCTTTAATTTCTTCCATTCTTTTCCTCTCATTTGAACACTTTCTTTATCTTCTCCTCCCATCTCTTTCTTGGCCTCCCTTGCGGTCTTTTTCCTACATACTTCATTTCTAACATTTTCGTCTCTTTTTCCATCCTCATTACATGTCCATACCATCTCATCATGAATCATCACAGAGGATCCAAATTATAGAGGTCTCACTCATAGACTCTCACTTCCNGATATTCCAGTCAGCATTGTGTCTCCGATAGGTCGCACCAAAACAAAAAAGTGAGTCTGAATTATTTCTCTGTTCTGAAACTTTACAGGTGAACCAACCTACAATTCATAAAATTACAGCAAGGATAGAATATGTTGGTAAAACTGTGGCACTTGACACAAAACTGCTATGTATACAGTTACAATTTAAACTAGGCCCACATATTTTGTGCACAGGATTTACCTTGATCTTTGTTATAATTTAATTAGAGACATCCACTGCGGTGGCTGCATAGTCTAGGGCGCTGCTCTTGCAGTAGATTAGACCGCAGATGACGGAGAGATTGAGGTTTGAATCTTGGTCGGGTTTACTTAGGGTGGTTTTCCACTCTCCCTCCACGCACGAGCGGTTACACCTCCTTAAAATATAACCTTCTATTTTATAAACCGAATCTCCAATTTATCTTCGAATTCAAATTTAAATCTTGGAAACTTTTGTTTTTAGGTGTTGAGTCTCTAATTTGAAATTTTCTTGAACTCTCAAATCTCAAATATCTTTGAGGGTTCAAGGGGTGTGGGGTTCCATCCCTAAATTTAATATTTATATAATTCTATTAAGTTTATATCTCCTCTTATTCTCATAATTCTTTCCAAGATTCAGATTCATAAAACAACGCTTAATTTTTATGAATCTCAATATCGAAATAATTGATAGTGAAACAATGTTTAGACCGAACATGGCTGAATTTAGGAAGAATAATATTAATTAATGTCCTTACATGGACCTAACCCGCAAATATTTTTAGGTTAAACATACAGAATCAATTTGTCAATTTATATATCCGGAATATTCTCAAATATCCTTTAATCTGATTTATACCTTTAGAATCATAAAAAACAAAATTTACAAAAATGGTGGATCTGCGATGAATTAATTTTTTTACTTTTTTTTTTAATGAGATTTAATTAAAAATAACTAAACAAAACACAAATGCGGACAAAATTAAAACTATGTTATGGTGACACTTCATGATAATCATCAACAGTTTCCAGCCCGTTGCTGGCTCATTTTAGTATGTCTTGTGTCTTTCTCTTTCCTTCCACCATTCTTTCTCCTTTAATCACTTTCATTCTTCCATCACACTCACACTTGCTGTTATCCGCTCCCCCCATCTCTTTCTTGGTCTCCCTTGCGGTTTTTATCCTACATTACTTAATCTCCATCCTTCTTCTTGTGAGTTTTTATTCTCCCATCCTTGTTACACGACTCTTGAATAATACGAATAAATGTTATTTGTACTTTTAATACACCGCATGGTTATTAAGTATATTTGAAAAGAAAATGTGTAATTTAGTTTGGAAAAAGAATCACCGTTGACAGAATGTTATAATGTTGCAGAGAGCAAAGAAGTGGAAACACTTTGTATCAGGAACTCAGCTTCCAGGACGCTGAGGCTCTCGGAGAGATGGACGATGGTGCCGACATCACAGGTCAGGTTTATACTTAACTTCTTAGTTGTCTGACACCTTAGCTCAGTCGGTAGGGTGTCTATCTACTGGTGTTGGAATCCTGGCAGGGTCGAAAAATGTCTCATTGATGAATTAATGGCCGGGGGCTTGGTGTTGTGGTTGTTCTAGAGTTAACTTAGTTTATAAGCCATGTTCTGATATAATCAGTCGGTTCAGAAAGTGCATTTTAAATACCTCGGGTAGATGGATTAAAATGAAAAACTTTTTAGTTCACTATTACTGCAGACAAATATAATATACTTAGAACTCGTGCATCGATGGTCCCATGTTATTAACATGTCACCCTCGTGTTAAACTGGATTGTAAATAACGAGATCGGGGTTTGAACTCCTTTTTTTTTTTTTAATAAATGGCTTCCTTCTCTCTCCCCCCCCATGAAAATTCGGGTTTATTTCCTGGACAAATGGGTAATCCATAAACCACATAATGCGGTTGGGGGGAGCGCACTCTAATTGGCGACGTCTACATGGAGTTAAGGTGGATATATGATCGTGTTCATGTTTTCACCGCTGAACTATACTTATAGATAACTCATGGTTGTCAGTAGTGTTAAATATGAGTCTCTCTTTTTAGTGCCACAAAAGCTTCCTTATGATATAACGACATTCACTTTTGATGTGAAAAGTTACCTAACACAGGTTTGAAAGGGGGAGGGGTGAGCCCAAATTTATACTTGGTGTTACATGGGGGTAGCAGGGGCTTAAGCGGGCAGAGCTGGGACAAAATAGGTAGTAAAAGAATGTCCCGTGGTTTATGGATGACCTAAAAGAAGTACTGGCTGCTTCTTGTAGTTACTGCTCATTCCTTCAAATTGAAACCTAGGCCGAAGGATTCAGCGCTATTGATCCATTTTATTCAAGATTCAGCCATCAAGTTTTAAGTTTAGGATAACTTTTTTTTTAATTCACAGTGTTTGTTTATTTTATAGTAGTTCCTCTTTTAGTTATGTTGTTAGACAATATATTGAAGCACATTTTTTTTAAAAAAAGAACCAAAAAACAAATCTACTAATCTACTTAAAACATTTAATTGTTTGGTAAATATAGATATATTATTCTTTGTTAACAATTGTAATCCCAGGTAAGAAATATTGTGCAAGTATTTGTGTTTGATTGTACAGTTCTTGACTTTCAAGCTGATTGATGCAACGATAATGGACCCACAAAGGGGAAATTAACGTGTAATAATTGCATAAACATTGGGGGTGTGTGAAACTTCAACTTGGCTTAAAAACATACAGAGTTTTGGAAAAAATGTTTGGCACTAACATTATTACGAAACTCTACCAATAAAAATATTGACATCGTTAAAATACTATTTTATGTACCATTATTGTGATTCTGAGTTCTTATATACACAAATTAAAATTAATATTTACATACCCGCTTTGGTGGCTGCATGGTCAAAGGCGCTACTCTTGCAGTAGACTAGACTGCCAATGACGGAGAGTACAAGGTTCGAATCTCAGTCGGGTACAATGCGAGTGGTTTTTACAAACTGGTTTTCTACTCTCCCTTCATGCAAATTCGGGTACACTTCCTCTAAATATAACCTTCCTAATCCCTAAAACTATATGCGTAATTAGCACATAAGCGTATAACCTGAATGTGTAGTAAGACGCGGTGCTAAAAGAAATTCACATGGAAAAAATCAGAAGTAATTGAGTTGAATGTTTTGACAGTAACTTGATTTTTCTGCTTAGAATTAAATACTAAACACAACTGACCATTAAAACGTTTTCTAAATGATTTTTATATGATGGATATAGTTATGTAATCAAGTACAATATAGAGAAATTTCCACCATAAAATAATTAACAAAACATATTTCAATTCTAATTCAGCTCTGAGTCTGAACTTTTCACACCCCTATTAAACACTAGAGCCTTAGTTCGGCAAGTGTTTTGTTAGTTTGTTATTATGTTACATTTATTAACCCTTTTAGTGCCAAGAGCTGATTTGATCGGCTTTCCAGACTTGCGCTAGTTCTGGCATTAACTGATAGAGTAGGAGTATTTGTTACTAGGATGAAAACATTCCACTCTTATGGAATATACACGCAGATAACAATTACAGAACAATCTGAAATATCTCTTCATAAATAACAGTTTGTTACAATCTAACAAAAATGATGAAATAGCCACGGCACATTCGAGGCATGGCACTAGAAGGGTTAAAGCAGGCGTTAACATCTGAGAGTGTGCTATAACCATAATGTTGTTGTGTTGACATGTGTGTGTGTGTGTGTGTGTGTGTGTGTGTGTGTGTGTGTGTGTTCTTGGCTGTTATCTCATATCTGTTTCATGCACCCTGCAGGTAGCTGGGTTCACCCGGGGGAATATGCCTCGTCTGGTTGGTAACAATATCATGTTTTTGTTTTTATGTAAAAACCTTCCAAATAACTTAACACATCTTCAACTTGTGCATATTAAAAGGATTTTTAAGCAGATTTAATATAAAGCCTTCGACTCTAGAGATAGTAATCAGAAACTAGTTTAATTCTAATACCTTCCTTTAGCTGTAATTCGCTAGGCAGAGAGATTCTTTTGCTTAAAGTACAGTCCTGAAAAAAGGTAAACAAAAGACATGTCATTATTAATAATGAAATGATTCATCTTTGCAAATTCTTTACACATACCGGGTTAAAGAAGTCTTATCATCAAACTACATCATCAACTGTTTCCAGCCTGTGTCCGGGTCAGTTTAGTAAAATGCCTCCATCTTCCTCTATCCTACCACCATTCTTCCTTCTTTAATTGCTTATATTCTCCTCTAACATGAACACTTTCTGGTATCTGCTCCTCCCATCTCTTTTTTGGCCTCCCTTGCGGAATTTTTCCTACATTTTCTTTGGTATTCTCTCTTTCTTCATCCTCATTACATGCCAATATCGTCTCCTTGCTTCCTCTACTGTACTCCTTAGCCTCCTCCATTCCTTGTCATCAAACATTTGTTGTAATCTCAGGCACTAATTGTCCTTGTTTGCAAACACTAACTGACCTTCTCTCAGAATTTAGGTGTGGCTCTACCATATTTTTACAAAATTAAATTAAGAATATGCACAAGTTGAATTATAACTCTGTTTGCAAGAAGTTCCTCTGTTTTGCTAAGGCTTTGCTTGTAAAGTTGGCTTTGTACTAATTTCATGACCTAACTGTGCATGTTTCTGATAGCTCACTTTCTCTTCTGCATAGTCGAGTAGTCTCTCTTGGTTTAAACTCTGGCTGAATAGGACATTCTCTAACATCAATTAAACAAAACTATGACTTACAGTAGCCCCACGGCCTCTTTGGTGCTGACTGACAGATGACAGCTCACTTCTGACAGTCAACAGTTAGGTATATACCTAACTGTTGACTGTCAGAAGTGACAGCTGCTGAAGACATGTTTTTTGCAGATCATATGGTTCGGCGTAGGGATACATAATTTGGTCTGATAGCTTTTCAAAGCTGTCAGAAGTCAGCTGTGAGCTGTCAGTCAGCACCACAGGAGCTAAAACTGAGGTATAGCAAGTCCGATGCAGGATTACCAGGGAATAAAAAGTTAGATAAGTGTATATACAGCTAATTATTTACATTATGAATATGAAGTTTAAAATGTCTATGGCTCAAAATTGAATTTAGGTTCTTTCCATTGTGAACAATGTTGAGTGAAACGCTACATGTAATGTGTATTAAACGTTGGCTCACCATATTTTTGAAACTGTGGTTGAAATCCCAGCGAAGCTAAAGTAGTCTTCATTAAGAATAATGCAGGTGAAATAGGCCATATACATGCAGTTCCAATATTTTTAGTGATACAGTACATATAAACATTCACATACAAATTTCTAAAATCTATGTATCAGGAGGGATTATTTCTCACATGACACTGCTAACTTATTGTGTATGCCAAATGAGATTGCTGCGTGGACTTGTTAGCCAGCATCCTTGGCTATTATGACAAGCTAAAACATGCAGTCACATGGAAGCTCTCCATTTTTCATAGAGTGCCCAGTTTTAGCCAACCCTGACAGCCAAAATATATTTCACACATACATCAAAGTAGCGTGTTCTATTAAAAGAAGGTGTAATGTGGTGGACTGTATAGAACTAGCTAAAGATAGGGATAGGATGTAATGAGGGGGACTGGATAGAACCAGCTCAAGATAGGGATAGGGTGTAATGAGGTGGACTGGATAGAACTAGCTCAAGATAGGGATAGGGTGTAATGAGGTGGACTGGATAGAACCAGCTCAAGATAGGGATAGGGTGTAATGAGGGTGACTGGATAGAACTAGCTCAAGATAGATACATTCTGGGAGTTGAAGTAGAAAGCACAGAACACCTGATATTATTAGTAATTATAAGATATAAGTGTGTGATCTTTATGGCATTAGATAGCTGAGGCAAGTAGCAAGAATTGTACTGAAATAAAAGTTAAAAAATAAGAAGGAAAAATATGTTTATAATAAACCTTATAGTTTGCAGATGTAAATAGATTAGTATGTGTAACATATATTCTCATAATTCACTTTGTGATTTTAGTTTGAGTGTATTTTTTTAGAAGTAGTATATATGTAGCTTTGAATTATTGTTGCTATTTGTCATATTCTTTGATGAGATGCTGGAATTCAAGCATGATGTAATAATCACACCTGATAGCTAATAGCGTAGTTGGTTATTCACTGTTGCTATTGTATTATTAATCTTAATTCATGTCTGAGACTTTGTTTTTCTCTCTTATTTCAATACTATCTTCCTTTCCATGGTTGTAATTATCTGTAAACCTTGACTAGAGAATGTTGTAGATAGAAAGTAATATTTGTAGATTTGTTTGCATGTCACGGTCTGCAGACAGCGAGGATGAGTCACAACCTTCCAAGACGATGGTCCACGCTGGTATGACGAGCACTTTATTATGTATCATAGCACACCACAGTGGCTTAATGTTAAGATCAGGATTATAAAATTTCAAACACACAGAGCAAATATATAAAATATATCTCTATATATTCGCATCCATTGTCCTTTTCCTGTGTTTCTCCTTTATGTAATTCCTTTTACATGTTCCTATCTATGTGTCCTATGATTATTTACAATTTTCCATTTTCTCTCTCTTGTGTTTTTGGTCTCCTCTTTTAGGAAATTGTGTTGCGTGTTTCACACTCCTCCCTGATGAGTTCCGATAGAATGAAACCTAGGTCGGCGGATTAAGATCAATTTTCTCTTAAGAGGCAGCCATTAGCTCTCTGTACAGTGGCAGCAGTGTAAAGTGTGAACTGTGTTCTTCTTTTCATATTAATGGCCATTTTGTGTTTGTTCCTTTTATATGTTTCTATCCACCTTTCCTATAACTTCTTACAAACACACAGTGCAGTAAGCATTTCATGGAATAATGGCATGTTCTTGACTTTGGTTGTATTATTATCAATATGTGAAATACAAAACAATATACAGGGTGTCTATTGGGCCACGTAAAAGTCATTTATAGCAAAGAAGTTCACAAAAGTCCCTGAAAAGTCACAAATTTTCAATATTTTGGTCATAAAGTAAAAAAAAAATTTTTGTTTGAATTTCCCGTGCATTGTAACAACATGAACTAGTCTAAAGTCGCGCCACCCACTACCCATGATGCCATGCGCCAGCCGCAAGTTGCCTGATTGTTTTTACCTTGATGCCAAGGATAAGGTTTAACATTCACAGTCTTGTTGAAGTCTAATGTTGCGTGTTGTTTAATGTTGATGCATTATGTTTATGTATGGATTATATAATGTCCGACCGAAGGAATTTTGTGGTCAAAAAAGGTTGCCAAAAGGTCACTAATTTTTGTTTCTCCAACTCAGTAGACACCCTGCTGCCATAAGAGTCATTTAATATAGCTACCAGTGCTCATTTTTTTAAAGTCCAAAATGTTTCACAGTCTAGGTATTTATTTAAGAATTGGTCGGAACACTTTTACGTAATCCAAAAGAATATCTTTTTAACTAGATAATAACCCATAATTAGCATATAATCTGAACTGGAAGTAATACGCTGTGCTTAATAAAAAACACCACAATTACCTTAAAATATATTTAAACCAAACTTGAACACATCGTACTCCAACACTTTTGTTGGTCATTAAGGAAACAATATAAGAATAATTTAATTTATACTTTCCCGCCTCGGTGGCATAGTTAGCTAATGCGCTAGTTTCGTGTTGAGCTAGACTGCCGAGGACGAGGAGATCAATCTCGCTCGGGTGAACTGGGGGTGGTTTTTCCTCAATGGCTTTCCACACTCTTTCTCTCTCCACGCAAATGTGGCTTCATTTCCTCTGTATTCAACCTTCCAAATTCCTAACCTATTATCATAATTTGTACTTATGTGTATAACCCAAATGGGTAGTAAGACGCAGTGCTAAATAATAAAAATAAAATCTAATAAAATTTCATGCTAGACAAATTCCTTGACATTTTCTTGTTGGAGCCACAATTCACAAGTGGATCACTCCCTTAAAATAAATTTCTAGGTATGACTGTGGTAAAAAGGTATGTATGTGTTTGTAAATATATACAAAATAAGTTTTACACTTTGAAAAAAATACATTACTACAAAGTGCAAATAAAAGCTTTCACAGGAAGATGTGTTAAATCTCTTCCTCACTTTTACATATTAGCATGCGCAACTTGAATACTTTGATAACTTGGCAATAAAATGCATGTTTTTCCTGGTTGTTAGATTGCATGCATTAACATGTTTTTATGCATGTAATAAAGCAATCTATTAAAGTTGATTGAATTTGTGCTTTTTTTCATTTCCTTTCAAGAAGACAGTCTTTGTTCTTAACAGAGATTTTAAAAGAAATTAGTTTATAAATCACTTCATAAAGTCTTTTAAACAAAGATGTTTAAATTTTCACTTTTAAACCAAGAAAATAATTTAATAACTTTTTTTTAACATTTAACTGTTTTATTAAAAGCTAATAAAATATTATTAAACTACTTTGAATGCTAAGGTTAGACAAAATGGTTGTTTTTCAAAAATTAATTAACTTAAATACATACTTATTGATTCACTGATAAGCGGTGTTTGAAGATAATTTCATTTAATTATTATTTTAATTAGTCACTTTTTAAAATGTCTTCAACAAAATATATAATTATTGACAATCCAGTTTTAAAATGTTTTATCATTGAAAAGTAATCTTTGTTAATTGTTATTTATCTTAAAGCCTAGACTTTACTTTTAATCAATTTGCATATCAAATTAAATAATCTATTTAAACTAAAGTAATTTAAATTTACAAGGTAAAATTCCTGCATCATGATGACTTTTGAACTAACAGAATGTTTTGTTGTGTTTTTTCAATTGCTTTATATCATAACTTGCTAACAAAATACAATATTTTTTTTGTTATGCTCCTTCCGTTGGGTGAACCGGTTTGTGCTTCTTCAGTTAATGACAACTTCTTTGGTAAGGATATGGTAATTCATCTGCTTATTATAATAAATACTTAGGTTTTTATATAATAGGATTATACAGTTATTATTTATTTTTTGTTGTAAAAGTCAGTGGTTATCGTTGTACAATAGAGACTCAATTATCCAGGTTTTTAGAGAGGGAAAAAAATGGCCCGGATTAACTTAAATAGTCTTGTAAAAAAAAAAGCTGCTAAAAAAAATCGGAGAAAACCAAAAGAAAACTAAAAATTAACCTTACCTACTTAACCTTATATATAAAATATGATAGCAAATACATTTGCTTTTTCCCTTTGTTCAATTTTTGGTAAATGATGCTACTCAGATTTCGTAACATTAGTTTGGCTAGGATACGGCCGTCCTCTTGCTACAAGTAATCAATTAGGCTTCCAATGTTAGCTAACCCTCCTGTGTTAACCCCGATTAAGCATCTATACAACTTTTCATAGTTTGTGTCAATCACTTTTAAGCTTTTAAATGTCAAGCTTTTTTTTTAACATCTACCCCCATCTGTTGGGATTATTTTGAACTATTTTTTACCTTTAAATATTATAGAGTTAGCAAACCTGTTTACCTTTACACGATGGCTTGTAAATATTTATACATGAGTTCTTCATCTTGGTTTCTGCCATTGGTGTTTGAAATAATAACAATCCAAGAGTCTAAAAAGAGATATCGAAAGAGAAAAGTGAAAGTGATGACTATTATCTCCAATAATAATAGTGTGCCAGAAAAATAAATCATGTCAGAACAAAAACAAAACAAAATGGTGAAAGGGGCCAGATTGTTTCATGTAGTATTCACGCAAATATCGCTGAAAATCCAGAGCCTCAAGAATTGTTCAAATATACGAAGAAAGAGTAATCTTTATAAGTAAGTTAGTTTATTTAGTAATATATTATTTTAGCTCTTAAATGTTTGTTTTTTTATCCTTGAATTTTGGCAAAACAAATATATTCATCATATAGCAAAATAGCACACTGTTAAATCCTACTCTATAAATTTGTTCTGGCCCAAATCCTTGTTTATTGACAAATTGAGGGAAGTGAAGGTTACATTCCTCAGCTGTCGGTGCAGTCTCTCACCTTTGAAATAAATTTGATGAGGATGAATCCCATGCCTTTTTGCTTGAATATTGCTAACTGCACAGATGGTGGGTCCAAGTCTCCAGTTAATTTAAACTGTTTGATAAAATACTGTGCATACAGTCCCAGAAACCAGGATTCCCTCAGTCCTCTGCTGGTTAAACCATAAACACATCCCTTTGGACGTCTTCATAGTTTTCTGCCATTTGCACCAACAGAAGGTCCAGCTAAATGCCCAGGGTGTCTACCATCCGGGAAAACTGGAATCAGCCGGGAATTTGAAGTGGTCTGGAAAAAACAGGAATAAGTCGGGGAATTTGGTAAATTACTAAAAATATCTGGGGAAATGTTGTTTTAGTTAAAAAAAATGAAATATAATTATCATTAAATCAATAAATTACAATATGATTCAAACTATCTATTTTTTTGTAGCTGTGTAATATATTTTATCATTTTTCAATTCCTAGTAGACTGTTAATACAAATAAAAAATCATGTTTATTTAAATATTAAAACTTATTATTATTCATAAAAAAGATTAATGACAAAAAGGGGGCAGGGGGTCAAGAACGTTGTGGCATACGGTTATATCGGGAATTTTAAGAAATGATCAGGGGAAAAGTCAGTAATTTCGTTGGTGAAGTTGAATAGACACCATGATTGTCGCACACTGATTGATCACCGACATTAAACTCATCCATTGGCGACTTCGCCAATGACACTTTTTAATAATTTTTTTTTGTAATTATTTCAAGTTTTTATTCTATAAAAAGAACAACTCTTTTTAGTTTGGACATGGTCACTAAGGTTAAAAATAAAAGATGAAAAAAAGTGGAGTGTTAACCTGTTACAAGCATTTACCTGATACAGGTGTTTACCTGTTATAAGCATTTACCTGTTACTAGATACGAAAACACAAACTGACAACACACACGTGATGCGCCCACCTGCTTTACCTCATAAGAAAATTCTCGATAAGTTCGCTCAAATAACGGAGTAATTATGGTCGCCACTTCCATTCAATGATGTGTTCAAAACTTGTTATTATGTGAAGTCAAACGATAGTTATTTTGTACGGTAGCTTGTATAGTTGAAATAATAAAATGTCTTACTGCCCCGGTTAACTCGCAGCCTCGTTAATATGGCCCTGGATGATAGAGAGTCTATTGTACCTAATGAACATATTGACACAAAACATTATAATTAAACATTGTTGCTTTGAATCTCATTTGGGAACCAGTAGGTGCCAGGCGACAATAACCCATTTGTGTTTATTTGCTTTAAAAGAGTAGTTTTGTTTCATTACTCTGCTTCTCTATAGTAGCCTAATTGATTTGTTTAATTTTTTGTTGTTGGAAAGTTAGTGGTTATGTTTATTTAACTTAAAAAAAACCCATTGCTTGGCCAATATTTAAAATGGACCTAAGCTTATGTTTTATGAAGTACGGTAAGTTTGACAGTTGAGTGAATAGATTTGGCATCCCTTGCATTATCTACTAGTTCTGCTATTGGCTGAGAAATGCTCCTTGTAACGGATCTCATTATACCACATTCTATTCTAATATAAGACATTTATCTCTATCTCTGACATATTATTTCTGTGGGCAGCTCTGCACAGTGGAGTAGAATATAATTTTAGTCCAAGGAATGAAGCGATAATGATGTTTGGGAATCATTTGTCTTAAAACCACTAGAGATGGGCTGAATATCAATCTTGAATTATCTTTCGGATCTTGAATCCAAATTTAAATCCTTGAATATTAAAAAATTTACAGTTAATCATAATCGATTGCCAAATATTTTTGGGCACTATTTACCCATATTGGAAATGTTGAATTTAGCACAGTTTTATAAAAATCCACTTTTGATTTATGTTTAAAAAAAAAGCCTGTTTCACAACACAACATATTAAAATAATTATTCCCACGGGCCGGAATGAACACGCCGGTGGGCTGTAGTTTGCCCATCCCTGCCATAGCATCTATTAGTGCCAAGGTCGCCAACTTTTGTTTCCGACACATCTGCTTCTATGGATTCTATGGAGGTCAGATTTTATCCAAGCATTATAAACTTAACTAATACTTATTTCTAGTTCATGTGAGAAAGAAATTTATTTTACAGACAGTAAGCTCCTGATTATTTGTGTGTGGATGAGCTAGTTTGCAGCTTATCTTTCTAGCCATTCGGGATATTTTCTTCTATACTTGTAAACTGGTCTTCTGAGTGAATCCTGGGGCTCCAAAGGGTCGCAGTTGATCTTGTAGTCTGACAAACATCAACTATTATTTATCTAAATAAACCTGTTTAGTCTTTATCAAAAGAAATGTTAGTTTGTGAAGCGATGAGTAAATTAACTATTAATTTGGGCTATCACCCCTTTTCAGTGGCCACACGGTCTAAGGAGTCACTCTCACAATAGACTAGATCAGTAGTATTCAACCTGGGGCAGGCAAAGACATCTCAGGGGTACATAAAATATAAATGTATATATTATTTGACTCTTATTAGTGCATTGAATAGTCAGGGCAGATTCAGGGTTAGCTTTGAGAGACCCGCGTAGGGACATATGATCTGGGGCTGCCATTTTTTTTCTCTCTCTCTCTTTCTCCTATATAGTCTCTATGGGAGTACAAAGTTGAAGCTCAACTATATCTGAGGCGCGCAAACAGAAAAGGTTTGGAACACCTGGACTAGACTGTCAATGACAGAGAGATTGAGATTCACATACCAGTTAGGTTTACTCAGGGTGGTTTTTCCACTCTTCCTCCGTGTAAATGCGGGTACACTCCCTCTAAATTAAACCTGTCTCATTACTAACACATTAGCATAATTAGTATATTTGCGTATAATCCAAACAGGTAGCAAGACGTTTTGAATATTTGTACAGCTCAGCTCTTTCACTAACCTGGATAATCAAGAGTGTACTGTATACTGTAGTGTCTTATTGTACTGTATACTGTCATGTCTTATCGCATCTTAACATAACTGTGTGTTTGTTGGTACCATTTCAGGAATGGGTAAAGAAGTTGAGAACTTAATCTTGGAAAACAATGAGCTCCTAGCTACCAAGTATGTACTTTGATGGTTTATACTTTACATTTTCAACTAAACACTTTAACATACCATCTAAATAGCCTAGTGGAATATAATTAATTTTAAGTTAAAAATGTACCAGACACAGGAATCAAACCTGGGAAACTTAGTTTTTTTGCAGCAATGCTCTACCACTGGGCACTTCTTGTATGCTTGACCACTTTTCAATAGTTATTGTATTAATTAGTATAATAATTGTGATATCTGATTAGAGTACCGGCCACTCAGAACTATCCACAAGTATAATTGGAGAGTATCGGCCACTCAGAACTATCCACCATCACGTGTATGTGTTATTTTTGTAAAGACTATTTAGTACGCTTAGGTAAGCATGATATTTTTAAGTGCAACAAAGAGATTGATTAATGCTTGGTTTTACAAAACTTAAGTAAAGTTTATAAAAATCCAGTTGATTTACGGAAGTTAAGTTTTCCCATGTATCACAATAATGAGCTGTAAATACTCGAGTTGTTCTCTTATTTGGTGTACTTGTTCCAGGAATGCGTTGAACATCGTGAAAGATGATCTGATTGTCAAAGTAGATGAACTTACAAGGTAAACATTCTAAAGGGATGTGCAACCCTAACTTTGTGGTTTTGAATAGAGGGAAAATATCAATCTAATGTGAGATCAAGAAGAAACAGTTTAAATTATATAATTTATTAAACTGATTCCTAGGAACTATGAAATACTCGACTTGAATGAGAAAACCCAAGCTTGCAAACCCCTGCTATTTACACGTATGAATTATTGATACATTAAATTAGGGGTGTACTCTTGAATCCTTAATGATATTCGATATTTGAGGATTTGAGGAAATATCGGATGAGACTCAAATCCTTCAAAAAAAAATTTCTCTTTTTAATTGTTAAGTGAAATTTGTTTTGGAGCTCTAACACGTCTTATTGGTTGTTCAGAACTAATTATAGTATAGAGTGCACTCAACAACCAGGCCCCAGACCAGTAATTTAACACTTAACTGAATGTATGATTGTTATAGAGAATGAATCATAAGAAAGAATGTTAACTTTTAATCACTATTTGTATATTATATTATTTTTTTCCAAGATTGTGATTTTGATTTGAGATCTGGGATTTGAAGGTAAACTTGAGATTTGGATCTGACCCAACTCTAGTTAAAATATAATTATTAAATGTGATATCACTCCATCCTCATCACCCTAGGAACGTGTGTTCTTACACAACAGAACTCGAGTAACATAACCCATTACAGCACAATATGCTCATTGAGAAATGTATCGAGATATTAAATTAGACAGTCAATACATCATTTACTGTTGTGTGTTGGTAGCGAGCAAGAGATCTTACGTGAAGAGATCAAATCTCTTCACACGGTGAAAACCAGACTCCAAGAGAAGATTCATGACTTGGAAGAGGAACTGAAGAGGGTGAAAGAGGAGGCAGAGAAATCATCCAGAGCAACAAAATCTGATGACGAGGTTAGTGGGAGACTCAGAGCTTTAAGGCATCTGGAAATATTTATTGAAATTGTAAACTACAAGAAATGGAGTAGTATTAAGTTTTCTTTGTATGTTATGTTAACAAATATACCAATATAATAACTTTACCTCATATTCGAATACTAATACTTATGTGCCCTTTCTGTGAGGTAACTAAATCATATTGAAATTAATTAAATACGCTGGTAAGTTGGTCTCTAGCAAGCCTATGTTAAACTCTTCACGGGAGAACTAGAGACAAATTTTTTTGCAATCCGAACCCTTGCTACCGTTCTGCTGGATGAGATTTATTGACGTCATCTTCATGATTTAGACAGATTTTTAAACTAATTTACTACAGTTCTTGAACAGGTTGGATATCCATAGAACCCTCAGATTTAACTGGAACATTTCACAAGACCATGTCATATTCTTGGTTCTGGAACTAAACGTTCACGATGGGAACATAAACACCACAGTCCACACCAACCATCAACAGTACCTCCATTTTCAAAGCAACCATCCGTTTCATGCAAAATGCTGCCTACATTAGAGCTTAACTACCGGAGCCAAACGTGTATGTTCTGAGGACAAAGGCCTTAAGGTACGGCAGAAGGGAACGCGAGTAATTTTACAATTTTTATAACATTAATTTTTTGGGGGCAAAATAAATCAAATATTTCTCCAGTATCAACTGAGAGTTGATTTTTCTGCACATGCTAATATCAACAGATCTTGAATATCTGTCAAGGGTGTCCTGGATTTTCGTCAAAACTTTGTAAATAAAGAGAAAAGGTTTTGACCAAATTCCAGGACACCCTTGACAGATATTCAAGATCGGTTGATATTAGCAAGTGCAGAAAACTAAACTCTATGTTGCTACTGGAGAAACATTTGATTTATTTTGGCCAAAAAATGTCAGTTCTATAAAAACTGTAAACATTCTTGCGCTCCCTTCGGCCGCACCTTAACTAGCAATGTCGACAACTCTACAAGGCTTTCACAGCCCGAGGATACCATAAACACATAGTAAACAGTCAGACAGAGCTCTATCCAATCAAGAGCCTATCAACCTTCCGATGACATACTGCTCACCAACCAGTATTATGAAAGTCTAGACAAACTCAGATTTATCCTGAACACGGGCTACAATATCATAACCTCATCACCTTTCACACAAAATCTTCTCAACACTGCTCCAAGAAACACATTCAAACTCCACCCCACCTTTACCCTCCCCCTAATCTCCACAACATTCTAGTTCACCTTAAATTGCCCGACACAGCAACAAACAACATCAGGCCAGGTTCCTACCTTTGCAACAAACCGAGATGCAGTACCTGTAAAATTCACCAACCTTCCACCTCGTCCTACAACAGACAGACTCACAAATTGGCCTTACCACAGGAACACTCGGACAACAAATGAATGGTCACCGTTTTGACACCGACCACAATAACCCGACAAACCAGTAGCACTCCGTGTCCAAACACGTAATTCAGATTTTGATTCATGCTATAATACAATAGTTATACGAGTCCTCCCCAATAGTCGCATTGCTTCCCAGCTTCATAGGTGGGAGCTTGCTCCCCAATATATTACCAAATCCAGGCACCCCCCCTGGTCTCAACCTTAGATAACCTTCTCTCCTTTTCTTCTAAGCAGGCTTACTAACACCAGTCAGTCTTTTCTATGTAAACATTAATAATAAATAATAACTGATAGTTAAATATAATATAAATACAATATTCTATTATCTATCAAGAGTAAAGACACAAGTTTGAACAGGCAACAACATTATCTAAGTGACCATGACCTACCTCTATCCGTGCTGCCATAGTTCAGTCTGTGTTTTACTCTCTTCTGCTGAAGAAGGGGACTGATATACCCTGAAAATTACATAATGATGTGTTTTGTTGTGTTTTAATTGTGAACTTTGAGGCCTGCAGTTTCCTGGTAAGTGGGTAGACCTTGCCTTAATATCAGTCTTTCAATGTTTGACTTATTATATAAGTGTAATTAGTTACATAGCTATATGAGGGTTAGTAGAATGAGCCTGGAGACACAGTGGTGAACATAAACAACTGTTGAACAGGAGGATGTGCCGATGGCTCAAAGAAAGAGGTTCACACGTGTGGAGATGGCTCGTGTGCTCATGGAACGGAATCAATATAAAGAGAGGTTCATGGAGCTACAGGAGGCAGTCCGCTGGACGGAAATGATCCGGGCGTCCCGCAACGACTCTTCCATCGACCAGAAGAACGAAAAAAGCATCTGGAAGTTGTAAGTATAGCGTCTCTTGTATTGATCTGCCCAAAGGTTTTCTTGAGATGGAATTTTTTTACTAGCTCGTGTTGGCATTACATCACCACATACACACGCAGGAACAAATCTGTGTACTGCTGTTCTTTACTATTTTTCATTTCTTTCAAATAATTTTTTTTAGTTTCCTATTTTAGAAAATTATTTAACAGACTTATCACTTCTTCCCGAAATTTCCCTTATATTTGCGATTTTCACTCCATTCTTTTATGCATTAATTTATAACTTGAAAGTGAAAAGAGAGTTTCCTAATATATTTAAAACCTTAGTTTCAGCAATCTGTTCAGTTCCCCAGTGAGACCACAACACAAACACAACCCACAGTTGAGGTTGCGATACAGTGCTCCCACCCAACAAGTCAGTCCAGCCCTTGACACCATGAAGAAACGTTCCCTCAGTGATCGAAAGCGAGGACTGGACTTCCTGGATACAGAACTGTGAGTTAAGGTTATTACTTATCTATTAAAACATAGTAGAACCTAACTACCCGACACCTTAGCTCAGTCGGTAGCGTGTTTGCCTACAGAGCTAAGGGTCTCAGATTCAACTCCCCGCAAGGCCGAAACCTTATCATTGTTGAAATGTGGGTTTACCCTTTCACAGTGATGAATTAACGGTCGGGGACTGGATGTTGTGCTCATCCTAGTCTCAAGTCATATTATAAGGACTATGGAGTTACGACAGGCCTAGCGAGTCGGTAATGGAAAATACACTGGTCTGGGGCCTGGTTGTTGAGTTCATACTATATTTATAATTGGTTCTGAAACACCAGTAAGCAGTGTTAGAGCTCTAAAACAAATATCACTTGAAAAGTAGAAAAATTTATTTTTTATATCTTCACTTTAACTAAAATAGTAGATTTTAAAGATTCAGGATTTGAGTTCCGAAAGAAAATTGATGATTGGGATTCTAGAAGTATAGGATTTGATCCACCTCTTTTTTTGAATATTACTTTTATATCTACTCTGTTTAATTTTTATTTTTTCACCAAAACATTACAGTTCATTATATGCATTTAAAAACACATTTTTAATGTTGGTAAAAAGTATTTGAATTTAAAATGTTGATGTATTGGAATCGAGAGTTGAAAATTTGAGTGAAATTTATGAAATTTAAGACTTAGATAAGTTGAACTAGAAGAATATAAATTAATTTTATAATTTTCTTGTTCAACTTATATAAGTCTTAAATTTCATTATAACCACTCCTTACTCTCAACTATTCTTTTAGAATGTTTTCTAAAATGAATATTTGAGGCTAATTTTAAGAATCGTATTTGAGAATCACAATTAAGAAAAATATGGATCGTTACATCAATATTAAAAGGTAATTCAATTATTGGCTACATAGTTTACAATGTTAGAGCTGAACAAAATTCCATTCCCTGTGCCAGCGCTAGTCGTAAAGTCGGTGTGAATTGTTTCTGATGCAGGTCATCCGAGAAAACGCTGCAACGTCGAGCAACAGAACGCCGCGAACAGTACCGCCACGTGCAGGCACATGTCCGCAAGGATGACGGCCGTCTCCAGGCTTACGGCTGGAGCCTGCCCGCGGGCAAAGTCGCGACTTCCCAGTCATCTTCCAACGCTCCTGCTCGGATGTCCACCTCTACCTCCAGCGTACCCGTCCCAGTGCCCATCTACTGTAGGCCTCTTGCGGAAAAAGAGCGCAGCACCAAGGTAAATATGGAGGTACTGCCACTTTATACGATCTTTCTCTAGTTTTACTATAGGACAAAGAAAAAATAGCGCCAAATGGCAGTATTAAACTAAACATTGTAAAGAGGATAGCCGGGCAAGGCCTACACACTAGATGTCAAAGTTCACAACTAAAACACAATAAAACCCACAATTATGGAATATTCAGGGTACGTCAGTCCCTTCTTCAGCGGAAGAGAGTTAAACACTGTCTGATGTACCCTGATAATTACGTGTTTTGTTGTGTTTTAGTTGTGAACTTTGAGGCTTGGCCCTTCAATCCTCCGTTTACTGTTTAATTTATCATATAATATTCATTGTATGAGGCATCTTACTAAGCCTGTGTGAATCCATAATTTTCAATTTGAATTCGAATTTGATTTTTGGTTGACTGACTCTTAAAAAAAATTGGATCCCATATTTTATTTTAAAAACCGATTAAAATTTGAATCAGATAATTTATTTTTGACCTACTATGATAATGTTTCAAATAGAATCTTTGTTGAATATTTTACTATTTAAGTTGCCGAATCCAATCCAACAATAGACTAGTTCAACAAAATGTTGATAAATATTTTAGATACGTCTTAAATTTTATTAAAACAAATATTAATCAATATCAAATAAAGATCACACCACATTTTCATTCATAATACAAATGTTGATTAATATTTACAAAAAGGTGGAGCCTGGCTATTTTATTAAAATAAATAAAGGTCAAGTGATTGAGTAGTAATTACTGATTTTCTTCGAGAGACAGCCAGCCATTACCAGTAGCATCATTGTGAAATGTGTTATATTTTCACTGTGAAAGTCATTTTACGTTTGTTTCTTCTAATTGTACCTACTTACGCCTTCTTCCTTGCAATATTGGGGCTGTGCGAAGTTTCAAAATGTTGGAAGTCAAAGATCAAATCACCTTAGTTTCAACTTAGGCACTCACAATAACCTTCATATGATTGAACCATTTTGAAGATAGAACAAAACTTTGCTATATCTCACTAAATATGACATATTTAAACAGTCATTTTTATAACAACTGAGCTTAGGGTCACAGATTCGATTCCTGGCGTGGCCGAAATATGTATTATTGGTGAAATGTGGGTCTACCCTTTCACAGTGATGAATTAATGGCTGGGGACTGGCTGTTGTGCCTGTCATAAGATAGATTATAAGTCATATGAAGCTATGACAGGCCTAACAGGTCGGTAGTGTAAAATATATGACTTGTATAAAAAACTGCGCCGGGCTGGAAACAGTGACGGATGTAAAGTAAATTATTATAACAGCAACTTATCAAGTTTAGATCTGTCTGCATTAAATAGTATAGTGTGCCTTGTTTTTTTTAATAAACCTTCTTCTTTATTTAGATGCACTTAATGGAACATTGTCCTCGACTTTGGTTCGAATGTTTCAAGTTCGCTTCACAAAGTAACAAACTTTATGGTGTCAGCTTGCAGGCTAAATATACTGACCGAGCGGCCGCTGTCTTGGTGAAGATAGTCCCAACATTTGGGGATTGAGATTGTCATGTAGTCAGCAAATTGAACCCTCCAGCTGTTAGTTTCAGTTTTCTATACTCTAGCCACTACTTGTTTTTTCAAGTATCTCCTCATTTGTCCTCACGAGACTAAGTTGACCTCGAGCCGTGGATTGAACCCAGGACCTCTGTAGCCAGGGACTCTGACCACCAGACCACAGAGACTAACTCCTAGGCAAATATATACAGGGATGAGTTCCAAACATTTGTATTCTCGACGTTTATTTCTAATTCCCTGTCCAGTCTAACTACTACTACTACTACTACTACTACTACTACTTCCTGAGGAAGATGTTATAATAGCATCGAAATATTGAAGTGGGTTGTAAATATGTGTTAGTGTTTTTACTTTTATTTGTGCTCTACCATTTTCCTAATATTCTATCATTTTATTTATCACTAAAGATATTTTGCTCAATGCACTTTTTTCATACATAATAATTCCTACTGAGTGTTGTATCTTTCAGATCTGGTGCGCCGCAGGGGTCAATCTCAGTGGAGGTCGGACACGCGACGGTGGTAACATTGTCGGAGCTAGTGTGTTCTACACTCGGCCCAACGGAGAGGAGAAGGGAGAGGGGGAGCAGCCTGAGAAGTCGTGTAACGAGCTGGACAAACTGGACCAAGAACTGAAGGTGAGTACTCATTTCTGTCAACAAAGGAACACGACATACGGGGATGGGAGCTTAAGTTTCTGAATGCAAAGTTAAGTTTACTGTGAATTCATACATTCACTGAAAAACTTGAACAGAACAGAAACGTGGTCATGTGACGAGCTCCAAGCTAACCACAAGCTTTCAGCCTCATGGGCGCAAGCTATTCCCCTAAAGTTCAACTCATCTCTACTTTGTGTGCTCTGCATGATATGTTCGGCACAGAAGAACCATTCAAATCTAAAATCATTGCGCATGCGCATTTGACAACGCACACGCTCTACGCTCTACAGCCAGAAGCAAGCCGTTGTGAGGAGATTTGTAATAACTCATTAAAGTAAATTGTGTGTCGATGTATTGGATTGTGCCATGACATAGCATTATCATTTGTAGACATTCATCCGGAGAATGATCTGAAATATATGTGTGTGTGTGTGTGTGTGTGTGTGTGTGTGTGTGTGTGTGTGGGTGGAGGGGGGGGGGAGAAAGAG
>CABFWB010002642.1:0-24745 GCA_902151455.1 Timema bartmani | reverse complement strand
TTTTTTTTTTTTCAATTTACATCACAAATTACTGTTTGCATAAAAAAAATCTAAAATAACTATATTACATTTTGTGATAACTTAATCTATCATTTTAAGACAAAATATATATTAATAACATTTAGAAAATAGCATTTTTTAAACTATATTAAATACTAGGAGTGTGCAAAGTCCACTTTTTCAATTTGAAGCGAACTCGAATCGAATATACGAAATATTATTGAAGCCGAATCAAAGTTTGAATATTATCTTTTAGTTGTTTTATGCTTGAAAAATTGTTATATTGTGGTTATTTATATTACTTTATGCACTAAAATTACTTGTAAAATGTTTTATTGCACAATTGTTTGCAGTATTTCTTGTTACTCTGACAAATGAAGTTGATATATCACAACTTACAATTCAATATCCTCAGATTGTTTCCATTTGAATATTAATCTGTAATGTACAAAACAGCTCAGAAGGCTATAATTGAACATAGATGGAGTATTTAAACTGTCAATATTTTTATTGGCGAAGCCAAGTCAAAGTTTCGCACACTCCTAATTCTAACACTAAACTGTATATGAATGCATTGAAATGGATCTAATATTGCTTTGAACTGTCACATACCACACTCGAAGACTTGTTCTCACCATCTGTGTGTCCAGGAGGGCGAGAAAATCCGTCGGGAGGGAGAAGAATTGGAACATAATCTATCCTCACTGGTATGGATCTGTACCAGTACACATTCTTCCAGTAAAGTGTCGGTGATTCATGCCAACACTCCTGGGGACATACTCGACTCTTTCAACGTCTGCACCTCCCATGTTCTGTGCATCGCGAGTGTTCCTGGTTAGTGCCATCTTACTTCGCTAATTATATGTTGTTATACTGGACTACACCCAATATCACCTCTGAGGGAACTACAGGTCTCACTCTCTCAGCTCACTGTTGCCAAATATCCTCCCTCTCGGTTATGTCTGAAGGGAGTGTGCCGGGGTAAGAAGGAGCTACTGGTAACATCGACCAGCCAGCGTTGCCAAAACTTGTTTTATATTTGAGGAGAGATTGACCACACAAAAACGAGAGAATGATAACGCTATGGTTCATTAATAACCACACAGTTCCCTCACTGATGAATATCCAGTGAAGCGTGCACACACAAACACGTGCATGCACACACACACTTCATTTGTTACAAAATAACTTTGTATAACTTAGCCTATGAGGTTTTTTTAAAATAAAAATTAAAAATACATTTTCACTTACAACATTGTTGACATGTGATTAATATATTACAATTAAGAAGTATTCTAGTTGTTGGTTAATACTAGAATTTGAACTAAATTGTGCCTCTTGGCCAATCTGGTAGGAAGCTTTGGGATATTAAGATTTATAATTTTGAATAGAATGTGAATCCTAATAGGATTCTGATTTGAATTCAAAATGTTGAAGCTTCACATAGGCTTTATTTGTATTATTTATTATAATAAAGTGCAGTAGCTTTAAATATTATTGTTGTAAACTTCTCTAGGGGCAAAAGAAAGTGATTACTTGGGAATCGATGAACCCAACAATAAGGAAGCAACAGAACTTCAGGAACAAGAAAATATTTCACAAAATGATGCTGAAAGTGAGAAAGATAACGAGGAGAATCGTGAAGAAGGGGACGGAGACGCGCAGCCGAACATTGGAAAGATAACATTTGTTAGCTGTGTAACAGGGAGTGAGGCTCCAGAACCTGTCGGTAAAGGTTGGTGTCTTGTCACTCTGAGTTATATCACCTTGATCGTTAGAACAAGCAACTACTATCACAATGATCATATATTGTGTCTAATGCGTATCTACAGCGGCCATACCTGCTTTAGTAGTCACATGGTCTAACGTGTCACTCTTGTGTTAGACTAGACTGCCGATGACAGGAAGATCAGGGTTCGAATCCCAGACAATTCTGTTGAGGGTGTTTTTTTCTAAATGGTTTCCCACTCTCCTACTCATATGTGGATATATAACCTCTAAAATTCTTCCTTCCTCATTCCTACTACATTAGAGCAATTATCTGATATGTGTATGTATAACCTGAACAGGTAGTAAGACACGGTGATAAATAAACACAGCAACCATATTTCAAGGGAATCTTATATATATATATTTTTTTTTTCATCTAAACATCATCATACCCATTTGGATTATACTTAATTAGAATTATAATGATGATGGAATAGGATTGAAGACAGTAGAATGTTATAGTAAATATACCTGCATGGGCGTAGAGATAGCGCGAAACCAAAAATAATCTCATTCACACGACCGGTATTTAAATCCCAATCTCCGTTACTGACAATTCCGTCTAGCACGAGAGTGCATTAGACCATCTGACCACTAATGCGGCTTGATTACCATTGTGCAAGTATTTTTTTTTACTTTTCTCTCTCACACATGTAGAAGGAGAATAACACACTAAAAATCAACACATTTAAGATGTTTCGTTTCCCTTTAATGACTTTGAATTAAAACATTTTTCGTTTCAACGCAAGAATCACAAGATGTCTTTCAATTTAACTTTGCATATTTTCTTGTAGACTCTGAAAATGACTCCACTGAAGCCACACCGACGCTACGTTTAGTGAAAGAAGTGACCGGTGTTGTCAAAGATGGATTGTCGCAAGTGCCAAAAGGTTGGTGCTTTTGTGTTTGCTACATACTATATATCTCTCTTCGCTTTATGAGCTAGATGAATGATATTTGGAAGAAGGTACAGGAAAGGTGAATAGAAACATATAGAAGGAACAGACACAAAATGGCTTTTCCCCGGGGATTGGGTGGTAAGAATCAATTTTCTTCAAGGGGCAGCCATTACCTCTTTGTCCAGTGGCAGCAATGTAAAGTGTGAACTGTGTTCTTCATATTGTGTTAATTCCCTTTTATATGTTTCTATCCACCTTTCCTGTACCTTCTTACAAATATAATGCAATTGCCTCATAAAGTGAAAAGAGGTTTTCCTTAGAGAGATATTATTTACATAGAAAAGACTGACTGGTGTTAGTAAGCCTGCTTAGAAGGAAAGGAGAGAAAGTTATCTAAGGTTGAGACCAGGGGGGGTGCCTGGATTTGGTAATATATTGGGGAGCAAGCTCCCACCTATGAAACATTATATCCATCTATCAAGAGTAAAGATGCGAGTCTGAAAAGGCAACATTATCTAAGTGACCATGACCTACCTCTATCCGTGCTGCCATAGTCCAGTCTTTGTTTTACTCTCTTCTGCTGAAGTAGGAGACTGGCATTTTCCGAAAATTACATAATTATGTGTTTTGTTGTTTTTTAATTGTGAACTTTGAGGCCTTGCCCTTCTAAGTTCAAAATATTACTACAGTAAAATGTTTGATAAAATGATGTTCACAATGTATTATTGTTTTCAGAAAATGATGTTGCGTACGAAGAGATGGAAAAGATGAGTAGTGTCCTTGCCACTATGTGGCTTGGCTCACAGAGCGGCAAAATGTATGTCCACTCGGCTGTGTCACAGTGGAGACGTTGTCTGCATTCTGTCAAGCTCAACGATTCTATCCTAAATATTGTGTAAGTATGTGCTTGTGTGTGAATGTTTTACAACACATCTTTACATGTTTTCCAAACAAAACAATGTATAGCATATCACTTTTAAAATTCTGTTTAATTTAAATATTATTATAATTACAGTTGGGTCGAATCCAATATTTTACGAATACTAATCTTGAATCCAAGTCTCCAATTTACCTTCGATTCTTGGAAAAAATTATGAACATAAGATGAAATATAAATATAATAGAAAATAGGATGACTGTAATTAAACATAAATTGAGTATTTTTCGCTGCCAATATTTTTATTGGAGAAGCTTCCAAGCCGGAATTTATTTCGAAGCGAATTCGAACCAAATATCGGTTTCCATGCCAAGTCTAAGTTTCGAAGCTTCGCACACCTCTAATAATATAAAATAGAAATAGTAACTAAATGTTAACATTCATTAATATAATCCATTCATTATAACATTCATAAATTCAACTAAGTGTTAAATTATTGTTCTGGGGCCTGGTTGTTAAGTACATCCTATAATTATAATAGGTATTAGAGCTCTAAACCATTTTAGACAAGCTCTATTCATAAATAGGCACCTTAAATAAACATGTATAGTCGTGTTAAGGAACTTCATTTCAGGTTCTTTTATTATTTAATGAATCTAATTTTATTTTTGTAGCCATTTTATTATCCAGAGAACACTTTATTTCCAAATAATTACTCAAGTTTAAAAAACCTGACCTACCTATATTTAAAAGTGTTGTAATCCTCGCCGTCTTTGTTCTGTATGTGTAGACATATTCAAGGCCGCGTGTTCACGGCGCTTGCCAACGGTACAGTCGCGATATTCCGACGGGGGGCAGATGGTCAGTGGGACTTGGGTAGCTACCACCTGGTGGACCTGGGTAATCCGCAACATTCAATACGCTGCATGGTGGCGGTCCACAGTCAAGTATGGTGTGGATACCGTAACAAGATACACGTACTTCACCCTCGAACACTTGCCATTGAGGTGAGGCTATTTCTGTTGGTAAATAGTTTAGACGATACACCAACATAAATAAAACTCATTAAAAAATATATTCTAGCACCACATTTTACTACCTGTTAAGGTTATATGCTTATGTACTAATTACGCTAATGGCTTTAGAGATTAAAAAGGCTATATTTATAGGAAGTGTACCCGCATTTGTATGGAGGGAGAGTGGAAAACCATTTTGGAAAACCCACCCTCAGTACACCCGACCAATTTCAAACCTCGATTTCCTCATCATCGGCAGTCTAGTCTACTGCGAGAGTAGCGCTAGATCCTGCAGACACTGAAGCGGCTTTAAAAACTCATATAAAAGTGACTTTTGCCAGCCTAGAGATGAGTGATGATGTTCTAGTTTGTTGAATGTCACTCTAGTTGTTAATCATATACAATATTATTATTTGTTTCTTAGAGTGTTCGTTGTATTCTCAGAATATATCACACCTAATTACAAGACTTTATATCTTACTAACTTCCTACCTTCAATTTTTTATGCTTGATTTGCTCGAATTATTTACCAGCAGATTATTTTACATCCATTACTGTTTCCAGCCTGTGGCCCGGGCCATATATTTTCCACTACCGGCTTGCTAGGCCTGTCGTAGCTTCATATGCATTATAATCTAACTCAATACTAGGGCAGGCACAACATCCAGTCCCCGGCCACTAATTTCTCTCTGTGAAAGGGTAAACCCACATTTCACCAGTGATAAATTTTTCGACCATTCCAGGAATCGAACCTGGGAACCTTAGCTCAGTAAAAACCCACACACACACACTACCGACTGAGCTAAGGTGTAGGATCCCTTTTTGTTTCAATTAGTCGATGAATATTTAAATTTATAATATTCATATTGGATAACCACAACCAAAGCTTTGAGAAATTAAATGTACTCCCAAAACAGTCGGCACAGTGTTTTTCTAACAGTTTCCATTTACGGGCTTCCTTTGTTAAATTTACTCTTATTAGTTTATTTTCCCACATTCTTGAAGTTAAATTTCTACCCTTTTACCTGTCCCGTTTCGACCTAAAATTGTCTTTCCTGGTAATGCTAGAAAATTACCTTTTCTTGTACTTGGGCAAATATGGTATTTTGCTCAAACTTCCAGCAAATACTACATTTTGTTTTTTATTAGTCATATTATTTTATGTTTTATCTCCCTTAAATAATTATTTTGTTCATAGAAAACCTTTGTCGCACATCCTCGGAAGGAAAGTCAGGTTCGACAAATGGCGTGGCTCGGTGACGGTGTGTGGGTGTCCATACGGCTTGACTCGACACTACGGCTGTATCATGCGCACACATATCAGCACCTACAAGATGTTGACATTGAGCCTTATGTAAGCAAGATGTTAGGTGAGTGATCTGTCATCGCACTACAACTTCACAATATAAAGGATGGCTTATAAATCGTGCACCATAGGGATAAATAATATTACAAGTACGTATTCCATCATAATTATCTATATCAATATTAAGGATGAACCCTCAAGTCTTTGAGGAAATACGAGGATTCAAGAAAATTTCAGATTTGAGACTCAAATTCTTTTAAAAAAAAGTTTTAAATTTCCTAATCAAAATTTGTTTAGAGCTCTAATACTGCTTATTGGTGGTTCAGGATCTATTATAAATATATTAGATAAACTCAACAACCAGGCCCCAGACCAGTAATTTAACAATTAAATAACTATATGAATGTTCTAATGAATGAATAATAAGAATGAAGGTTAACATTTAGTTAGTATTTGTGTTTTATATTATTATATTATATTTATATTTCCTCTTATGCTCATAATTTTTTTCAAGATTGGGATTCAAGATTCGAAGGTGAATCAGAGATTTGGATTTGTAAAATAGTGTATTTGACCCAACTCTAATTAATATTTAATCATCTTCAACTCTTTTGCTATAATACAATTCCCGGACACTTTGAGGTGAGGTGATTCATTCAGAACTAATCCTCTCCTTTAAACAGGAATATTTCTTGGACTATCTTGGTAAGCAACATAAAATGGCTCCACGGGTGCAAAGTTTGTTCACCAGTGTTGCCATTTCACTGAATCACGGTGTTTGTTCTGTGGAACATTGTTGACATACCAGTGCACAATGAGTGGAAAATGTGATAGAAAGAACATCCAGAAAATACAAATGGAAAGTCCTCGGCCTATAAAAGTTGCTACATGAGGTTTTGCACACAAACAACTACCAACCATTCTTAGAGGGTTACTGCACCGCTTAAAATCCTTGATCATTTTTTTTTCTCTCTTGAATAAACCATTCACAAAATTCCTTTTAACTTTCTGCACCCAAATCCTGAATTATATGAAAAGCTTTCTTTTTGAAAATATATTTATGTTCAACTAAATACTGGCTGTTGAAATAACCCCTTTTAATTTCTATTGCTGTTGATGTTCCTTTATTTGTTATATTGATTCAGTTGATTGGTTAATTTAAGGCTGCTCTAGATGCCAACTCTTGAATATTTCTGCGATTTGTTGGTATGTCATTTTTCACATGTAGCATGTAACATGTAGCACTTCATATATGAGTACTAAGGTAACATTTTTAACTTTAAATATCTTTGTAAGCGTTATAACCCGAACGGGTAGTAATACGCTAAAGGAAATAAAAATAAAACTTGTTACTTGTATCTATGGGCACGCATATTTATAAATCACTTTAGTCTGATGCGTCTGTGTTTGAATTTAAGCCAAGGCTACTGGGGCTTTTTTCCCTAAATAATCTCCCACTTTTATTTCACACCAATGAAGGTACATTTCCTCCAAATTATACCTTTCTTATCTCGCTCACATTGTGTAAATATGCGGATAGCCCATAAAGGAAGCTAAACGCGTGTAAAAATAATCTAGTTTGTCATATTTTTTTCGTGTGATAGTGACATTATATAATTCCACATTGTGCTCGACTTGTTAAGCCACCCTTACATAACTCTGTTATCTTCCATACACTCACCCTCAATTATTTTGCTTTAAAATATTTAAATGTAATATCTTAACTATTAAAAGTGAATCTTTCCTTGGTTGTTGGCTTGTTGCATTACGAGCAGTTTTGGTCTTAGATAAAGTAATGCTATATTAATATAACACACCACCTATAATGGCATAGATAAATAATAGTCAAATTAGTCATTAAAATGTTTTATCTCAAAATAAAATTAAATAAGGAATAAGATAAGTTTGCTTCTGTATGGGAAGGTTATTTATCTTTCCCTCATGTTCTAGTTAAATATTAACTTTTGGGGCTATCTCCTTAAATTAAATAAGATTTTTCTTTTTTTGGTGGGGGGGGGATGTAGAGATAGAGAGAGAGATTGGTTTTTCCTAATATATTCTATGTAAGGTTTTTTTTGTCAGAAATAAATAATATATTAACTATAAAATTTCACTTATACTTCATTTACTTATGATGTGTAACAACTAATTTTACAGCAATTAAAGTACTCTATTTCATGTCACTCACTTTATTACTTATGTCTAAATTATGTCTAAAAATAACTAAATGTATGGGGAGAGGGGTCGAAAATCTTGAACAAAAAAGCCTTGCTTAGTTTAGGGATGGCCCCTTTACAAGTTGGGTCAGTTATATTACCGCGTTGCGATGATTCAGGATTATTGGTTTTATCAAGCCACCTTTGTGCCGGGATGTCTTTACCCGCATCACTGAACACATGGACCAAGGCATCAGTCTCATCTTGTCTGGTTTGCTGGTGAAAATAAGGTCTTGGTTTGATTTCCGGCCAGGTGTAATAAAGGGTTTTTTCTTAAACGGTTTCTTACCCTCCTTTCATGCAAACACAAAGGAGTTTGATTTCAAATTCTGCTTTTCTAATCTCTAATCCATCAATGTAAATATTAGGATAGCTTGAATGGGTAGTAAGACACAGTACAAATAAGTACGCTGCTGAATTAAAAGTTGAAATAATCTACTGTACTATAAAATAAACTAGTTTTTTTGGTGAGACTCAACTTATAAAAGTTATGATTTAAAAACTAACCTTAAATTTGACAACTATATACCTTAAGGTATTAATTATAATTAATTTACAAAATATTAAATCACAAACAAGATTAACATATTTTATACTTTAGTTAATAGTAATTTGCATTGTACAAAATGACAAGAATTGAACATAAAATGTATTTTAAGTGCAATTGTGAACGGTCAGCAAAAATACCTGCCAATAATTTATTTCTATAGCATAACAATTAATCATATAAGAATATGTTTTGATAAACCTTTGGCTTTCAGTTTTTTCCAACCACCCACCTAAAATAATGATTGAAACCTAAACTACCTGCACAAATTTAATAATATTATTTTTAGGCACAAAAGATTACATTCAATGAAATTTTGCATAATACTTTCAGCTTAATGTTTGCTTTTTATGTAACTTCACCCTGTTTTTATTTGTTTCATATATCTGTAAATCACCTTGCTGATGTAGCTTTGTAATAAACTTTACCTACCATCAACATTCCACCCCTTTTGTTGATTATTTGATTGCATGACAGTAGCTCAGTTGTTTTTCATGATCACAAACTTTAGTCAGGTCAGACGTATTTAAAGTTAAAGCGCAATTTTTTTAAAGATATTTGCGTGGATAATTTTATTTTCTTATACACTTTGGTGACATTAAAATCGATACTGGTCCTTTAAATTTTCTACAATAATTTATAATAAAGAAAATAGAAAAAATTTAATAAGGTACTCCTTCTTTAATCACAATAAATTTGGCATAGAAAAGTTTAATGAATATCAACATAAGCAACAAATCATTGTAATTATGGGAAAATGCTTTTGTGGCCTCAAGTTCTACGTGCTACTCTCGCAGTAGACTAAATTGCTGATGACAGAGAAATCTGTCAGGTATCTTTCGTATTACCCAAATGGTTAATAAGACACAATGCTAGAAACAATTTTTTTAATCATGGAAATTTTTGTGTTAAGAGGGCTGCATTTCATCTAAAATATAAATATGTATATAAAATAATATAAAATAATTTGAAAGACCATGCAATAATGAATTGCTATCGTTTATTCATGCCACCTGTTTGACAATTGAAGCTTCGTTAGTCTTCAGATTAAAATCGGACTTTGTTAGCACGACCAAAAATATAAGATTTTATAAATTTTATTTTTTCATTTTTTGTACCAACCAAAGTAATTACTTAGCTAACATGTTGGAGTAAATTTGATTTGCTATCCAATTTAATATCAATTAACCGACCCCATGAGATTGTATAGAATCAGTTTGCACACTGACTGGCATCACTAATATTGCTCCTTTTGTTGTATTGTTTTATGCTTCCCCTGGATGTTGCTACGTTGCTCTATGCACTTTGGTAGCAGTGTTTCCTCCAGGTAGTAGCACACACTTGTTTTTACCCCTTGGCTTTAGTTGTGATTACTGTTGTGCTGTGAAATAGATATGGATTGTGTTCGGATCAAATATTATATTTATAAAGTTGGGTCGAAAACATATTATGTTCTCAAATCTTAATCGTTGAAAACATGAGAAACATAATAAATTCACGTTTACACATGAATTTAGTTTTTTTCCCTTCAGTTAAAAATGTGTTCCTATTAATGTCCAGTCTACAACCAGTCGCGCATCCTCTTGCAGGGAACGCACTTGTAAAGCACACTCATGCTACATGCTGTGTTTGTTATTGGCTTAAACAAAGATTGTCTAAAATAAAATGTCAGTAAACGTAATTTCAATCAATATGACTCCATCATCAAAGTAATATTAAAGTTTACAAACATGAGTTGAATATAATCAAATTAAGATATAAAATAACTATTAATTATTACTCTTGATAACTTAAAATGAAATACATTTTACAATGTATTTTCACAAACTTGTATCCTTGACCAAATAACCAATTGCTCTATTTGGATACAGCTATGCTCCAATACTTGTTTCTGATTGGCTGGACGCAAGCCAACACAACTATATAAACGCAAGAGATGGACAATGTTCATCTCCTCCTGAAATGCGACGGCTTGTGTTATTGTAGACAGACAATATTACGAGTGTGAGTCCGACAAGTGGTTGTGAAGTCTGGTGGGTTAAGTTTGACTACCTGTTGGACTAAATCACTAGTAAGCATCATAATAGCTAAAAAAAATATTAAGTTATATTTCAAATTGGAAAAAAAAAATCTAATCTCAAATCTGAAATTCTTTGATTCCTGAAATCACAAATTAAGAATTCAAGGGAATTAAAAGATTCAATTTTAAAATTGAATTCAGGATTGTTTATCTACTAGTCTTTGCATGTACCTTATTTACTATTTACGGTACACATAAAATTATAACAAAGCTACACTGTTAACCTAGATGGTAAAAATAACTCTTCACTTTCTCTGATATAACTATTTTACCTAAGGGTGTAACTTAGTTGAATATATTGTCCACACATATATATACTATGAGCCAAACAAAATTGAACATTTATTTAACAACCTGTCATTACCATATGGATCCATAAACTTAAATCTACAGCCAGTATTAAAACTTAATATTCTCCAATTTATTTGTTTCACTTTATTTTCTCATAAAACTATCATCTACAGCACAATGCTTGTATGCTTGTATGCTTGTATGCTTGTTGGAGATTGTCTCAATTGTCTCTAGCGGTTTAAAACCATGTCGTCTCTCTCCGTGATCCACTCGGCCATATTTTGTCCAGCCCTTTGCTTTTTAAAGGTCACAAAAGCTTACACAACATCAAAAGGGTGCTTCTCAAATAAATATTTGAAGTTTACTTTCTTGCATTCCATGGCGAGGTGTGATGAGTGTTTTAAATAATTAATAGCATATAAAATAGAAATAAAGGATCAATGTAGGCCAATTTAACTGTTAAATAAAATGTTATTTTAAGGCCATAGCTCAATTTTTTTATTTATATTTCTAAAAATAAAGTTAGTCCCTGTGTTGAGTGTGGATGTAACACCGAATGGAAATACTTTTATAACTTATATTTATTTTTCCTTCCAGGCACCGGGAAACTTGGCTTCAGTTTTGTCCGTATCACCGCACTTCTAATCTCTTCCAGCCGACTGTGGATTGGAACTGGGAATGGTGTGATTATTTCGGTACCTTTGTCAGAAAGTAAGTAAAAGTTTTCCTTGTGAACATAAAGCTGAATCTTTTTGTCTACAGTAATTTTACCAGCAACTTCACACTTCCATCCATGTTGATTGAATTATGAACACACCCAGCAGTTCTCAAACCGCGCGGTGGTTACATTCTTGAAAATGACTCCCTTAATTAAACATAATATTCCCACAAGAAATAAAGGAAACTCTAAAGGTCGGGAAATGTTGCCTGGAATTAATTAACTTGAACATTGAAAGGAGGATAGGACAAGACCTCAAAGTTCACAACTAAAACACACTACTATGTAATTTTAGGGGTACATCAGTCCCTTCAGCAGAAGAAAGTAAAACACAGACTGGACTATGGCAGGAAGTGCGTAGGCCTTGCCTTATATCCTCCTTACAACGTTTAGTTTAAAATAGCCATTTGGTACCATTTTTTCTTTACTTATATATCTTTTTATGGGTGTTTGCAGGTGTGGGTAGAATGTGCCAAGTGTTATTTTCAGCTCACAAAGTATATTACCATCACTTGAACAATGATACTGTTTGTAGGCGCAGGGGGTCGACCAGGGGCTACCTCGGCGCACAGAGTACCAGGCGGAGTGGTGCGTGTGTATTCAGACAACTCTGCTAAGATAACCCCAGGCAGTTTTATTCCGTACTGTTCAATGGCTCAAGCACAGTTGTCCTTTCACGGACATAGGGACGCTGTTAAATTCTTTGTGGCTGTGCCAGGTAATTAGACTTTTTATCTGACTTATCTCAGGAATATTTTATATTAATGGAAAATGATAAAAATAAAGAAAAAAATAAACTAATAAGAATAAATTTGATGAAGAAATCCCACCTAGAGAAAGAGGACAAATGTGTGAAGAATCCGATGCACAAAGGTGATATCTTCCTTTCTTCTGTCTTCTATAGTAGAAATAGTCACACACACATTTTAACACAAATGAAGAATATTTCGGCACTGTTGACTTTGTTAAACATTTGAAAAGGTAATTGTTTTTGCAGTTTTTATAGCAAAACAAACATTTTTTGGGCCAAAGTAAATAAAATATAGCTCCAGTAGAAAAAGAGTTAAATTTCTTACCTGGTGATATCAACAGTTGTTGACTGTCATAGTAACCAGATCAAACACACATTTTATTTCTTCTTTATCAGTGGTCTTTGGTGGAGGGAAATACATTTTCTGGATTGGAAAATTTGATTGATTATAGGAATAACAAGAAGAAATTTTTAATAGTACAGTAGATACGGTTTTTTTCTGCAATTTCAGGCAAACAATAAAGACAAAAAAAGATTATATCAGCTACTTAGTAAAAAGGTGTAAATTTTTGATATTGATAGTCATTTAAATCGACATAATTGACCACTATTAGCGTATAAAAATCTAAGTAGTAGTTCTGAGAAAAGATCCCATTTTGTTTTTCATTTATGTATAATACATTCAAAATTTCTACAACAAACTTTTAAAAATAGTTTGATATTCTTTTTAATGTGCTAAGTAAAAGTTAATAAAAACACATGTCACGATATTTCTGTGTGTGTCTACTGGTTATTGATAATTATCTTTCTGGCAACACATAAACACAGGGTTCTTACAGACATGTGAAACATAAATGTATAAGGACTTTTTAAGGACTAAAACCGTTATTTCTTGTATCGCCTGAAGCTAAACATGCCAATAAAATAGAATTATAAACCATGTCAAATTTTAAATAGATGGAAAACAATAACTTTTCTCTAAATTTAATGAACAGTTAGGCCTATAAAAATAGTAATCTATCTTTTTTGTTATTTACGTCATCCTCCTTGGTTTATTGGTTAGTGCAGTCATTCTAGATTCAGTATATATTGCATTATGGCTAGAACAGGAATTTGAGCGCTAAGGTGGATGGAAGATTAACTAATAGCTATCGGCGGGCATTTTAGCTCAAAGCTGTAATTATAAGTACTTAAAGTGTTGATAGGTAGTCAAATATCTTAAAAGAATTATTACAAATGATGGTTTTAGAGCAACTTATAAAAAATGGCGAATGCACATGAATTGAAATCTGTAAATTCCAGGACTTTTCAAAGTCCAGAGCAATTTAAAGACTTTTCTAGGCCTTGAACAAAGACACATTAAATTCCAGGTTTTTCAAGGACAGTATGAACCCTGTAAACAAGTGTCAGTTTGTAGAGCGTGTAGGAATGTACAAACAAACTATGACTTTGCAGGCTCCGGAAGTCTTTCGGCTGCAAACCCAGCGCCCATCATCGAGAACATGAATGAACACTCGACTGAAGACAAGAAACCTCCCGCAATGCTTGTTATGTCGGGAGGAGAAGGGTACATAGACTTCCGAACAGGTGGGTTCCTTCTGCCTTCGTTACACATATATTTCAAGTTGTTTATTCCTTTTATTTTTAAAACCTTTCATCATCACCATCATCATCAACTGTTTCCAGCCTGGGGCCGGGTCAGTTTAGTTAAACGCCTCCATCTTCCTCTATCCTTCCATCATTCTTCTCCTCTCACTTGAACACTTTTTGTTATATGCTCCTCCTATCTATTTCTTATTTAAAATATATCAGTTTATATGTAAAATATTTGATTTGAATATTTTTATTATGAAATTTTTGTTTTAATTTAATTGAAAATCTTGGATTCGTGCAGGCTTATTTCCTTTTCTTTTCAAAGATAGTCTAATTTATGAAATATACTTTGGAGCCATCTACAATTGTTTATTTTTGTGTGTTTGAGAATGTTTGTTGTAGATTATCTTTCGTGATAGTATTAATTTCCTAATTCCTCCCCCTCCACCCCTTGATTGTTTTTATTTGAGTCTTCCCCCCCTCCCCTTTTTGTTTTGAGTTTTTTGTGTGTGTGCTCCTTGTTTGACGGTGTGTGTGGATGGTGTTGGTTTTTTTCCAGTGGACGATCCCGAAGAAGTTGAAGACGCGGCTAGTCATCTGATAGTGTGGCAAATAATATGGTACGCAATTTATTCCACACTCAGCTCGCTCTCTCTCTCTCTCTCTCTTTTCTTTGGTTTCCTCAGACTCCATTTGGCCTTTCTTTCTTTGTGGGAATAATAGAAACATTTGTAAACAAACGCATCTGACTGTCACTCACAAATATTTTTATAATATAAAAAAGAAATTACTTTTATAAGCGTTTATAGCTCTACAAAATCTGAATTATATTAGCTTATTTAGTTATGTAATACATCTAAGAAAGTAAACAAACGAAAGATAGGAAACTATATTTTGTTATATTTGGAGGACGGTACATGGACTGTTTCCAGCTTGTGGTCCGGTCACTTTAGTAGAATCATTCTTCCTCCTTCCACTCGTGCACTTGCTGTTATATGTGCTTCTCCCATATCTTTCTTGGTTTCCTCTGTAGTCTTTCCCTACATACTTCGGTTCCATCATTTTCCTTTTTCATCTTTACATGTCCGTCTCACCCTTACTTCCGCTATTATATCATGTACTTTTGACCAGACAGCTTCATTCCTAATCCTGTTTCTCCTTGTGACGGCTAGC
The DNA here is from genome assembly GCA_902151455.1 of Timema bartmani. NCBI lineage: Eukaryota > Metazoa > Arthropoda > Insecta > Phasmatodea > Timematidae > Timema > Timema bartmani. The sequence continues at coordinate 9,508 of CABFWB010002642.1, read as the reverse complement.
ATGCTCCTCAGAAACTTCACTCCTAATCCTGTTTCTCCTCATGAAGGCTAGCATGCTCCTCACAAACATAATTCCTTTGCCCTCCACAAGGTCATGTTTCTGCTGCCAATGTGACTACATAACGTACAAAGTACGCCCTGTACAGCACTTTACAGGTGTAAAACTAATATCACTGACGCAGTAGCAGCATTTTCAGTGATTCTTTTAGTAACTAAAATGCGTGCATGACACATTGGTGATTGTTTTAGTAGTTTGATCGCCTGTATGATACTTCTTATGTTCAGGAAAACTCATGTGGCTTCCTTTCTTGTATTCATACGACTTCATATGTATCGCTGGTGCTCTTGTTTATAAATGCTAGGTTTTTGTAAATAGCTATTTAAACACATAGAGTTGATTTATTTTATACAAGGGTTGGGTAGGATCCATTATGTCCTGCCTACAAATTTCGATTCAAATTTAGATCTTGTAAAAAGGTAAGAAAGGTAACAAACTCACATTATGTGTTTCTTAACTTATAGTGACATGGAAATATATTAAATATATAACATTGTTTGTTTTATAACATTCACACGTTTGGTTACGTGCCAAATTATTTGTCTGAGGTCTGGTTGTTGAGTTTGTCTTATACTCAGGCCTGAGCCATCAATAAGAAGTATTAAACCTATAAAACAAATCTATGGGGAAAAAAAGAGATTTGTTTCTTTAATATCTTAAATCAAATAGTAAAAATAAAGTTTCTTTGCCTATAAAACGGCTAACTGACAAAGAATTGAGACTGATATTTTGTGATATCGATAATGAAAATGGTTTTATAGACACTGGTGATAACGAGGATGTTGATTTTTCTGAGGATTATAATTATGAAAGTTTAGAAAACTCTGATTATGAATAATAACTAAGAAACGTTTTGTGAAAGTAATTTTGACAGTAGTCATTCACATAAACAAACAAGTGTAAAAATGTGTGAAAAACGAAAGGTTGTAATAAACACATAATTAAATGGACTACTTGGTCTCGTGATCAGCATTCCTGTCTTATAATCTATAGGTTCCGGGTTCGATTCTTGGAGGTGCCATAGGCATTTTCCCCGAGAGGGAACTTGTTTCTTTAGTCACTTTGTTCTGGTTAATTAGGCTTAAGTTAAGTTTAATACTTCTACTAGCACCACATTATCATCACATCGGGGTGGCACAATCTCAGAGGTCAGTTACATATCAGCCAACACCAGTAGAAGTTCAAAATTCCAAGCCGACAAACCCTGGTGACAGCAATAATTACAATATACATCCCGTAAGTTTTGAATGTGAAAATAGTTGTCTCTCCGTTGGGGGTGGGATTTGTCAACTGCACGCTCCAAAAGGCCGGTACTGCGATCTAAGAGTGGATGGAACTCTTAATACAAACAAATGAACAGGAATTATGTACAACCTTACCAGTCTGTCATTGATTGGTTGAATGATCTGAGGTGTGTATTATTGTATCAGGTGACGGTGAAGAGGAGGGAGAAGGCGGGACAGAGCAAGACGACACAGCGTCCCATGAGCCACCCACTCCTGTGGTGGATCTCGACCAGAAGTTTGACCTCAGTCATCTGATAATATGGGAGATGACCATGCAAGGCTGAATATCTTGTTAACCTGTAGATCCACAATCCAGTCCTTCTTTTCTTCCGTTGGAGTGTTGATGAATCACTTTGTGCTGCTCATGCACATAAAACTCTTGAACAAACATTGTCACATTTCTTTGCAATATATTACGAAAAAGTGCGGTGGGAAATGTTTTTTTAGTTGTTTATTCATAACTTATATTTTTTAAACAAACATAACCTATTTGTTTAAAATAAAAGTTTAAACATTCATTTGACTGATGGAGATAATGTCTTTAACATTACTAATCATACTAAATATATTAAATGTTTCTGAGAAATAATCACATCTTTTAGTTTATATACCGTCAAAGAATGTTCTCTTTCCATTTCCTTAGTTTGCAGCAAGAATCTACAGAGTGGCACAGAAACTCTTTAATAGAACTAGTCTTAGCGTTGGACACAGATCTTGTGTCTTTATTTTTATACAATTTGAATTTTCTCAACTAAATTTGTTCACCAATGTTATTTTATCAGTTATAATTTTTATTTTAAGTTGATCTATTTTAGATGAATGAGATTTTCATAAAAGTGTTTTTCGGTAATTATCGGACAGTGGATATATTTATAGTTTGTTGATGAATCTTGCCTCCTAGTACATTGTCAGCTTTGTCATATCGCAGGCGATGCCCCCTTGCTAAATGTACCCCAATATGTTGACTATCAAGGTAGCCTTGTGTGTGTTTGTAAGCGTACAATTGTGATAGTAACTGTTTGAGTGTTGTTTCCTCTTATGAATGTGTGTTGAGTTTATTATTACATGACATTTTGTGGTCGTGCGTGCGAGTGATATTAACTAGCTTATTTATTTTCTTGAAGCTTTGCCGCATAGATTTTAAAAATAGGCAGTTTTTACAGCAAAATTAACAATATCTCACTTTTAGATCATTAGACATGTTGCGTTTACAGCTTAGCACTATAGAACACTAAAAGTTTTTGTACATCACATAAACATTTATATATGGAAATGTTTTGCAACAAACTACTATACATTTACACAAAGAAATATTTGCGAAAATGTTATATTTTTTCTTTAGTTTCTTGTATATATTCTAAAAATACTTTGCATTGTGAAATTTATGTTTTATATTAATATCGTCTTTATTCAATATCTGGTATATTGATTTAGTTATTTAATTTTATTGCATAAGTAATATGTCAAATAAAATAGTGGCAAATGAAGTCAAATTTAAATACTAAACTTTTTTGGCTCTGTAATTTGAAGTTCAGAATTTGTAGTGAATTGTGATTAGTACCTTAAAATCTAAGGTACCGGTATATATTTTTTTAAATGTAAATTATGTATTGATGTTTTCTCTTAAACAATTTAAAATTATCTCTCTATTTTTGTTTTCCACCGAAAAGAAACCTAGCCCTGTTACCTTCCGCTAGACAAACATTGCCATATAGAACCATGTCAGTCTTATTAAGGGTACTACAATCGCTAGCATTAGTTTTAATCATAAAGATTCAATTTTGTTTTTAATGGGTTCTAAACTGTCTTATTAGTTGGTGAAATAATTTATCTTCATAATAACAGAATTTAAGTGGGAATTCAGAAACTTTTAACTTTAAAACTTATTATTTTTGGTGCACTGTGGCTTACTACCTGTTGGAGCTAGCTACCCTTAAATAATTATGTAGAATACATTTTAGAAAACAGTAGACTCGATTTTCTGTGTGTGGAGCTACCATTTGGTGGCCTAACCATGAATACAATTTTGTGTTTTTTTTTATAAACTGTATATGTAAAAATGTTAAAACGCTACACCTCCGTCTGGATGTGTTATACATGTATCCACCTAATGCGTAGAGTGGCGTGGGAGGGGTCAAGAGAAGAGACTTGCAGACTAGGAAATTGTAGCACACATGTTGAGAGTAGCTAGGACGAAGGGAGGGGGGCAGAACTTATCCCGGGCAATAAAGACAACCATAGCACTATACTGACAGCCGTGGATTTAGTGTCAACATATTGGAGCAGCAGTATGAAAGATTATAAGCGTGTAAACCTAATAATACTTTTTTAAACTATGAATTTTTTAAACAAATTAGATTAAATAATAATCGAGTTAGTGGTTGGAACTTTAATTCTTTTTAAAACAGCATGATAATTATATTAAAATAAATAATATTCTTGTTTGCATGGTGGTATTAAATATTTATGATGGATAAAGTATGGAATATATAATATATCTCTATAAGAAAAACCTCTTTTCGCTTTATGAGGTAATTATATTATATTTGTAAGAAGGTACAGGAAAGATGGATAGAAACATATAAAAGGGAATTAACACAATATGAAGAACACAGTTCACACTTTACATTGCTGCCATTAGACAGAGGGGTAATGGCTGCTATTCTTACTGCCCAATCGTCCTACTTAGGTTTCATCAAGAGGGAATATTAAATATTCATATTACACAATATTAATAAGATTGTATATTTTATCGCCCAAATTCCTCCCTGGATTATGACATTGTCACTATTTTGTGCTCCCTCACTCACTTTCTTGCTTAAACATTATTTTTAGTAATTTTATTATTTATTCCTTCTAAGAAACAAACCTACCAAAGGTTGTCAAATGAAATTGGAAGGTGTAAAACAGATTTTAAGAAATTTCAAAGCATTATAATTATATATTTTTCATTTGTCACTATTTAAGAGAAGTTCTTTATATAACATTTCATCAAAATATAATTTCTTCCTCAATTTGTGTTATCTTAAATAATATCTTAGTTGTATTTATTTATTTTTATTTGTATATTTGTACAACTTTTTTTTATGTTTTGTCAGAGATCGAGTTATACATTGCTCAAGTGAATTAATTACTTGTTCTACAATCCTTTAAATTTGAAGTTTTAAAAAAAAATTGTAAACATCATTTAGCTTTAAATTGTTTCATTACTTCATTATTAGTCTTATTACCACATGGAGTAACAATTGTTTGTAATCATGACATGACTATATTATCTTAAACAATATCCGTGTTGACAAGCTGTGTCACGCTAACCGGAAAAAACGGGGCTCTTTAGATAATTTACTTTTATTGAACATTATAACTTTGGCAAGGAAAGTTATTTCATATTAGATGAGATATTTAATATAAAACTGATTTTTTTTTTAAACTTTAACTGCGATAAAGGATTATGTAGTTGGTTAGTTAAATAAAAATGAGAATACACAAATAATGAAAGCTACACATCATCAGCAGCATCATGCACAGCTTCCGGCCACTGGCAGGGATTGTCTCGAACATAAGCCTCTCCAGTTACTTCCTCCTGTCCTCCTCTCCTCTATCATATCCTGCACAGGTTCCTCCTTCCCTCTGTCTCCTGCTCTTATCCATTCCTTCATTACCCAGGTCTGTGATGTTTGTGTGAGACACTTCCCACTTTCTTAAGTTGCTCTTCTCCTAATGTTACTCCCCCCACTATCAGGTTCCACTGCTCTAACGACAGCGCTCTTCTAAGCATGTTTTATCTTTTAACAACTTGAGTTGGTGCAATCATTCTTCCAAGTAACAGCTTTTAACCTTAATTTGCCAAACACCGATATATCCTTTTGTCATTGTTGATATTTAGAAATTATCTCAAGTATTTTATCCAAAGTGTATTTAGTTTAGTCATGTGGGCTAATGGAGGGTTAACTAAACCTTGAATGTATGTCATCCTTAAATAATAGCCCTATCTAAACATTTTGGGTTTTGTTCTTTATGAATATATTTTTTCTTTCATTTTTAAATCATTCCATTGACTTAAGTCTTTTAACTAAGAATTCAGGAAATCACATTAAATTAGTTCACATGGTCTGTGCTGGATTTGCTAAACAAATGCGCAAAAGCAGTATTTCTGATGTATGAAGAGTAAAATATGGTGTATTGCTCGATCGCTGATGCTTGGACATATTTTTTTTATAACCAAAGAATTTTCTCGAGTGAATAACATCAGTTTGTAAATATAATATAATATTTGGTGTAATTTACTTAGGTGCTGTAGCTAACTTTTTTTTAAAGACAATTTATTTGTTTTTCCTTAAATCTTGAATAAATTTGCCCATAGTTTTAAGTTGCAATAGCATATGATCTTATGCATTACTTTAGTGATATAAGTTTGGGCAGCAATAAATTATAGTTGTTACATATTTGTTTTGTTATTCCATTTTATTGAAACCCAGATTACATTCTTATATGTAAAATTTAGGATAATTTCAGGATGTTGATAAGAGCATGATAATGGATTAGGGATGTACCACCGATTATTAGTGCATCGGCAATTAATTGTAATCAGCAATTATTATGTCAATCTTTTTTTTTTAAAGTAAAATTTTCTAGGTAGGTGTTTGTTTAGTGACCAAAATCGAGGGGAAAAAAAACTTATATTACGCAAAAATTACATAACCAGATAAAGAAACGTAAGTTCATATCATTGATAAAACTAACAATCTAGTTTCAAATTTCGCCGGCTATGCACAAAATATCTCTTTGTATTAATTACACTAACTGTTATTATTCTCTAAAGTCTAAAGCATATTTCTCAATAGTTCTTAATAATAATCGATAATCGTAGCATGAACAATTGATTTAAACAATCGATAATCGGTTCACCTCTAAAACGGATGCAATTAACATTTTACACCGCTGCCACTGGAAGAACAATAATGCCGACTTCTAAAAGGAAATCGGTTATAACATTTTAAATCCTCAACTAGGTTTTTTTTTTACTAGCACTGCGTCTTATTGGCTCTTTGGTTAATATGCAAACATAAATTGTTAAAAGAAGGTTTAGTTAAGAAGAAGTGGTCCTGCTTTTGCGTGGAGTGGTAGTGGAAAACCATCCTCAGTATACTCTGCCAGGATTTAAACCCAGATTTCCCTATCGTCAGTAGTGTAATCTATTATGAGTGTGACGCCCAACAAGCTGGTTTTCACCGACTATCAATAATAGGGAAGTTATTGCTGACCATCTAGAAGGAGTTCAAACCTCTCAGCTTATTGGGGAATACACCGACAAAATGTGTCGAATGTCTGGAATATAATCACATAGATTACCACAACTAAAGTAGAAGATAATATATTTTATACTTAATTTGTGAGTTTTCATAATTTTATTTATTGTTAAATTGATTTATATTATTTTGAACAGTCTTTTAATATAAATACATCGTATTTTTAACTCGCAGTAAACACCTTAAGAATTCAATAATTTATTTTACTGTTCCAGTTGTATATCTAAATTCAATTATTCCATTAGGGTGATTCCTTCTTTAGCGTTTAATTTCATGACAGTCGTGATTATTATGTTTCAACAAAACCGTGAGCATGAAAAGTTGAAACTTCGGCAGACGCTGTTGTGTGAATAGAGTTTGTATCGTGTTTAGGGTGGAACTGAACAAGACACAATGGAACACCAATGAAAAATCTGTCTTATCTTGCTAAGAATAGCCATGTGAATCTGAACTTTGATTCAATTAAAGTTTGCTTCAAATTGAAAAAATTGGACTTTTGCCATCCCTAATATAAATATAATAATGTAAAAGCAATAATCCTTGTTTTGATGTAAATTTTGTACAAGGAAGGTATGATTATGTTGTGAGATCAAATAAAACAAAATATTAGGAATGGGAGTCCTTAAGGAAATTCAAGGATTCAAGAAAATTTGTTTTAAAGCAATAATTGTGAACCCGCCTTGGTGGCGTAGTTAGCTAACGCACTGGTTTCCGAGGACGGGGAGATCGAGGTTTGAATCTTGGTCGGGTGAACTGGGGGTGGTTTTCCCAAAATGGTTTTCCACTTTTCCTCTACAGAAATGTGGGTTCACTTCCTTCAAATTCAACCTTCCCAATTCCTAACCCATTAGCTTAATTAGTACTTGTTGTATAACCCAAAAGGGTAGTAAGACGCGGTGCTATAATTTTTTTTTTTTTTCTAATCGTGCTTTGGTTGTGTGATTCTTCAACCTAGCAAATTGTAAAGACTTAATGTTAGTTCCTGAATTGTCATTGAACTATTCTTGTATCCGGACCAGAAAAGATGACATTCTAGTGGTACAGTTGGCCCTCAACTCGCCTGTGCTGCAGATGTCGAGAGGGTAAGCGGTTATAGCTTGTCTCATCCAGATGACGGGGCCAATTCCACCTGGTATTTGTTCCTTTTAAGTCTACCATATAAGGAAGAATACGGAAGCTTGTAGTGACTTGCTGCGTCTTTGATGCTCATCTGTCCAACTCTCACAGCTTCTAATGCTTCGCCCATTGATTCTTCTGACCAGAGTGCAACGTTACTCCGAGAAAGTTTAATACCTTCTCGCTTGCAACGGCCATATAATGTCCCTCTAGGAATGCCATATTCTGTAGAAGCGTGTTGAACAGAAGTTTGTCCTGAACTGATAGCTACTAAGGCTTGTTCAAGGTCATCTTGTGTCCAAGTGGTAGGTGCAGCATTAAATGGAGTGGTCAAACGTATTCCTTTAAGGTGTGCATTTTTAAACAGAGTACTGCTGGGTATACCTAAACACAATCAAACATTTGGCTGAAGGTTTGATTCCGATCAAAAGTTTAAAAATAGCTCAAATCAAATATAGTATGTGGCAATAAATATTACCTGTGAAATGTATATATAATTAACACTTTTTAATATAAATTCTGAAACAAATAGTTATAATAAAATACAAAATAAAATAGAAGAAAAAAAATATATTTGTTATTTTGTCAATAATGTTTCTCTTATTATATTTAAATTTTACAAAAGTAATATTAATTTGCACCAAAATATAATAAATGTCCACATGTTGTTTTTTTGTATTGCTGAAGATGGTGAGATTACTTAGGCTTTGATTTGATATTTTTAAACAATTATTTATTAGCATTCATCCATGTTTCAGAGAGCTGGCTCTATTGTAGGAACGGTATGCAGATTATTTGGCAAAATATTGTAGTTGTCAAAAGATACATTGACCTATAAAGTAGTAGTCAAGTTAAAAATATGTTTACAAAACAAGCTGTGAATGATAATAAAAACAAGAATAACCGATATTAATATTAAATTAATTCCCTGGAGGCTAATTGAAAGTATTAGGTAATTTGAAAATTAATGAGAGCAACAACATAATTAGATAATAAACACTCAAAACCAGTAAAAGTAACAAATTAAAATACACCTATTTAAAAGGATTTATTCAGTGTGTTAGTTGTAAACTAACAAGAAAATAAGGTGACCTGGTGGTCTAAGGGTAAGGTGTCAGACTTCTATGCTGAAGGTCCGGGGTTCAATCCTCGGTCCCGGCAGATTTATCTGATTGCCAAACCCTTCCTCCACCTCTGACAAGACGTGTATTAATCACAACTTGTGAATGTGAGCAATGCTAGGCCTCTACCGTGGTTCGGATTCCACGTTAAACTGTAGGTCCTCCATTTCATCTCACAATCACCCTTCCATTACACATTAGTGTAAGTGCGTATAACCTGAACGGGTAGTAAGACGTGGTGTTAATAATAATAATACAAGAAAATAAAATCACAATATTATTCAAAAATTTACTTTTTAGTACAATGCTACATGACAAAAAGGGTGTTCGAAAACAGGGTGTTTAGGAAGATTTTTGGTCTAAAAAGGGTGTGGATACATAATGGCACGTTACATACCCTGCATTCATCAGCAAAACATTGTCAGGATAGTCAAAAGTGAACCGAACACAAATGCTCACCATAAGCTTTGCTAGCCTTGTTAGCGGACATGGCGCCAGATCTTAAGGCCCCCAATGCGCTGTTGAGATTATCCTCAGTCCAAGACTTGATCTTTAATTTGGGGATGTCAACACCCACGCGTCGAGCTCGTTTCCACAAAGTGGGGGAAGGAATGTGATA
>CABFWB010002641.1:79617-100757 GCA_902151455.1 Timema bartmani | reverse complement strand
TAAAATCTAACTTTAAATACATATAATTCGAAAATAACGGCAGACCCGGGCTCCACACTTATGTAGGGTCATTGTAGACAAATAAAACTATGATTCCCACCATGTGTGCTCATTCTGAAGATTCAAATATAGAAACTGTGGTGCCTTAGACATGGTGGTACTGAGGAAGAGTAAAATCTAACTTTAAATACATATAATTCGAAAATAACGGCAGACCCGAGTTACACACATATGTTGGGTCATTGTAGACAAATAAAACTATGATTCATATAATGTGTGCTCATTCCGCAGATTCAAATATAGAAACTGTGGCACCTTAAACGGGCGGTCGTACAGTGCTGTTTTCGAGTCCAATATGGTTTGAAGGTCTACATCCAAAAATAACGGCAGAACCAGGCTCCACACTTGTGTAAGGTTATTGTATACTTATATAACTATTATTCCCGCCTTGTGTGCTAGCTCCGCAAATTCAAATATAGAATAGGTGGCACCTTAAACTAGCGTCTTATAGCTCTGTATTAGGTTAATATAGTTTAAAGGCCATTAATCTGAAAATAACGGAAGAACCAGGTTCCACACCTATATAGAGTCTCTTTTTACACCTGCAACTATAATTCCCACCATGTGTACTCATTCCGCAGATTCAAATATAGAAACTGTGGCGCCTTAAACATGGCGGTACTTTGGAAGAGTAAAATCTAACTTTAAATACATATAATTCGAAAATAACGGCAGACCCGGGCTCCACACTTATGTAGGGTCATTGTAGACATATAAAACTATGATTCCCACCATGTGTGCTCATTCCGCAGATTCAAATATAGAAACTGTGTCTCCTTAAACGGGTGGTCATACGGTGCTATTTTCGAGTCCAATATGGTTCGAAGGCCTACATCCCAAAATAACGGCAGAACCAGGCTCCACACTTGTGTAAGGTTATTGTATACTTGTATAACTATAATTCCCACCATGTGTGCTCATTCCGCAGATTCAAATATAGAAACTGTGGCGCCTTAATCATGGCGGTACTTTGGAAGAGTAAAATCTAACTTTAAATACATATAATTCGAAAATATTGGCAGATCCCGTTCACACAAGGTTCCACACCTATGTAGGGTCTCTTTTTACACCCTATTAATATTAACGGTCAATAATTAATGAATAGCGAGAAACAATAGCAATACAATCTAGATTAAATGCTAATAATGAGATTTTTTTTTAAATCAATATTTATAATGTTTAATCTTTGAGCTGTCTTTTTATATTATAACTAATGAATTAAGAATTAAATTTCTTTCAATATTCACGAATTAACTTACCATTTCATAATTTTTTTGTCTTATATACATAATTTATATTAATTTTTGTTACTGCCATCTCTTATCATAATCCATAACGTGATTTATCTAGTTATGATTGGAGTGCTCTCTAGTGGTTTAATATTAAACTAATGGTTATATCTGGTTTAAAAGTTGGATGTTGTCACTCTGCGTATTGCTTCTTTTCCCCTAGAATAAACGATTATGTGGTTGTGGAATTCTTCTGTCAGCTCATACAATAACAATAACAACAAAACAATATTTTCTCTTTAAAGCAAGGTTAACTTGAACCAAATATCTAATAAATAATTATTTTTCATGTTTTTTGAATTACGTAATTATGACATAGAAGTGATACATTTTAATTTTGTGCTACTCACAAGATGTATTGCTGACAAAATGCTTTTCAGACGTCCCCCCATTTTTGTTACTTTCCTACTCATTGTTGGTGGATTGTTAATTTCAATATTTTTCATGAAAAAAATAAGAGAACTTTATGATATACATCAAAAGTACTACAGGCTTGAAAACTATAAACAATTTGTAAGTAAGTGGTCTACTATGTAGATTTTTTTGGGGGAAGATGTATTTTAATTAAGTAGCCTACCTTTCATAATATAATATACTATGGCTGTATCCGAATAGTTTATTTCACGCGCCGTCGACCCTTGACGTTCAGTTTATAGTTGCATTAGCAATCACGTGATCAAGTGTAGATCAGACCGAATAGTCACGAAGTGTGTTAATGCACCCCTCACACGCCCTTGAGTCCAAGGGCAACAGCAAGTTACCCTTGACACGCCGTCGATGTGGTGTTTGATCGGTAATTGTTTAAGTTTTCGTCTGCTTGAGATAGAGCTCGTAGACTAATGTAATCTTTGATAACGTACGTTAAATATACTGGTTGTTTTGTGTTATGTGGGATAGTTTGGATAATTTGTCATGTGCAGTGAAAATAATTAATAAATCTGTAAGTGGCCTACGCTAATTCGGGCTGGTAGATGGCGTTTAAAATAGTTACTTAGGTCATTGGTAGGAAGCAGCACTGCGGACTCAAGGGTGTGAAAAGGATATTTTGCCGTTCAAATAATCTGTTACAGTCTTCGATCTCAAGTGCGTGGTAAGTGTAAAGTCATCAAGTCAGTGTACTTGACTATTCGGATAAAGCCTATTTCACAAAAGGAACCAAATAATTTAAATACATGAAGATAGTGGGGAGTGGAGAAGGCTACATAATGATGAGCTGCATACACTGTACTCATCACCAGACATTGTTAGGGTAGTTAAATCTCTCAAGTTACAGTGGGCAGGTCATATAGCGCGAGTAGGAGTAGGCCTATCTAGAACCACGTTCAAGGTATTGACTGGCAAACCCATTGGGAAAAGACACTGGAAAGACCCAGACGCAGATGGAAGGATAAAATTTGGATAGACCTGAGAGAGATAGGGTGTAATGAGATAGACTGGATAGAATTAGCTCAAGATAGGGATAGGTGGCGTACTTTTGTGAGTGCAGCTATGAAGTTCCCTAATGCATTAGGGTAAGTAAGTATGTAAGTAAGTAATATTGTCATATTCACAAGGAAATGGCCAATATACTATAATTATATTTAAACCTATTTGAAATTATTTTACCAATAAAACCGAGGTCCAAACCTTTGCCTTTTATTTCTTAAAATAACCAAAATATTGATATCAATCGTACATTTTTTCAAAAAACAAAAATATAGAATCGATTTGAAATAAAAAAAAAACTATAGGCCTATAAGATAAAAGGCATTAGTATGAAACAAGGCCTGGATTCTTTATTTTGCCATTGTCAGATGATTAGAAATGTATAGGTATTTTACCTAGTGAGAAATGACGACGCAACGATTAGAAAAAAAAACACCTCCCCTTCCTCTTTTAAGATGGTCTGTAAGCCATGTCTGTCACCCGCAAGCACATGGCACACCTCATACTATATTCTAGAGAATATTTTTCTTAGAAATACGCAATAATTGTCACAATTTTGAGGTTTAGCAAATATTTATGTTCCCTTTATATTTGTTATTCCTTCTGAGTAATGTGAACTTGATAAGGCATGCAACAGTCCCATCACTTGTGAAATAACAATTAAAAATGCACTCTTTTCTTACTACCCTACCAAATTCCCTGTGTTTTCCAGGAGGAATTCCCGTTTTTCCAGCCAACTAAGATTGAAGAAAAGAGTAGTAAAATTTCATTTTTCATCAAATTAACTAATGTGAATTTATGACTTATATGTTTAAAACATTGAGGATTTAAGATTGGTGGGGTTATATATCTTCTGTCGCTTCACAGCTCTTGTTCAAGGGGTAATAAGACATGTTTGAATCGATGTGCTTAATTCTTCAGTTCTCATTTTCTTCCACCCAAAGACTTGTTTTAAGCATTTGGTTAAATTTTCCAAATTAACAAATATTTCAGTATTTTTACTAGATTTTGCAAAATTCCCTGTTTTTCCCCCCGTTTGCCTTTTTGTTTGTATATTTGTTTGTCGTGCGACCACCCCAAAATGCAAGGACTAGTTTTAACAACATTTTGTGGGGACATTATTTTAACTTATTTCAAACAATGTATGCATGTACACATTTTTAATTTTCCCATCTGTTGCGAGACTGACGTCTTAAACCATAAGAACAACGGCTCTTCCCTACAAATATTATGTAATGTACTATTGAATATGGTATTCATTTGTTTTCTGTCTTATTTGATCACAAAGGGAAAAAATGTATTTCAAATCCAAAGGAGATAGTTCATCTTGAAATCCAAAGAGAAATATTTGAGACTGTAATAACAATAATAACTTAACATGAAATATTTAGCATTTTTTGAATGGAGGTCTACTTTTCACAGATCTACTAATAAGACTGTAGATACGATAAGAACATGGAAGTAACGAGGTCTACTTGTCACAGAACTTATTTGTTCCGATTTAACGGCTTCTTATGTTTTGTATATCTATCAGTTGAAACCCATGGTCAATGTCCTTGTTGTGTTGTACAGATGGATGAAGTATCGGACTATATGAAAGTGGTGGAGAAATCTGCCAACAAATCAGTGACAAGTCTGCACCAGCTTAACACAGTTTTACAACAACAACGGCAACAACCCAGGTTGAGGAACGGAGCTCGATGATGGTGGGATGAGGAAATATGATACACTAGTATTTTACAGTGTCTTTGATAGGATAATTGATTGGGCCTTATTTGAAAAATGTAAAACCTATGTTGAGTAAGATATTTTACTGGTAGGCAAGTTATATACTTTATAAAACAAGCTATTTAGGCCTATATTATAAAACTTACAATTATTTTATTTAGGTAGTAGGTTGATTTCTAAATTATTAAATACACATATGGGAAAAGTATATATTTCAGAACTTACAGAACAAAACCAAAATAAGATTTAAAAATAATATTAAAAGCCAGTAGAATTTTTGTTTAGTTTTGAATTAATTTATTAGAGTGAAATGAAATGAGCCTAAAAGTTCTCCATCCTAATGTGGTTAGTTTCTTTCGACTGATTTAAATGGTATTACTGATAATGGAAATCAAAATGAGTCCTAACTTATTTGATAAATTTAATTTTCTAAATAAGGGAATATAATCTTAAGATAATTTCAAAAACATCTTAAAGTTTAAAATAAACTTATAAACCAACTGGGTTGTCCATTAAATTTACATGACATTTTTCAAGCAAATGCTGTTGAACTCTATTGAGGGCATGTCTAGGATAGCTATCACACCAACATATTATGCATGAGACATCATTATCATAAATTAGGAAATGGCATGACCTTGTCTTGTATAAGAGATTTGTGGGAAAGTGATGTTATGGGAAGATTTGTAGCTAATGTTATGTTTAAATAATTTATTTTACATTAATGTTGGGGCTGCTACTGCTTGACAGTAATTAAACTTGACAGAAACAATATTTTGCAAACAAATTATTTGGTAGGTAGCTACTATTTAATAGTTACTAAAATAATTTTGATATATTTATGCATCTAGTCATGTTATCTGCATCTATCACAATTGAGAGATATTATCATTACCAATAGAATGTCAAAAATAATAAATTAAAATGTTACTAATGTCGGCCGCGAAGAAATAAGTTTGAATTTTCTCTACCGTTCTTCCAACCAAAATCAAGGTATAGTTAAGCATTGCCATGCTGTGTTATTTTCGTGACACACATTTGTCTTAATTGTAACTATAAAACTATACAATAAACTCTTTTATCAGAATTTGACGAGACAGGTCCACTTCAGATAATCCACAATTTTGGGAATTTTTCATTGTTAGAGATGTAAAATATTGTACATATCATGGGCACATTTATTTAAAGTACCTATAAGGAATAATATATTTTCTGTTAAAAGCAAAGAAAGATTTAAAGGCCTATGACTAGTTTTGGTGATCATTTGCAGGTCGATCATTCTACCTGTTTTCAGTAACTAAAGTGTTACTGTACTGTATTTTCTAGGTCTTAAATGTAATCAATGCTTTTCAGTTAATATTAATAGTTTTGTTTTTAATCAAAGGAGTCTCCTAAATAAACTTGTTTCTAGTGTATAACAATTCTATGCACCAGCTTTATCATAGCTATTACTAAGTTCTCAGAAAATCATATTGTAAAATTTCTTATTTATGGTGATAGCGTTAACATATCAAATTGAATGTGGGATGTTGATTATAATGCATGAGTTTTACTCACAACACATTCAACATATCCTTGGCTGACATTGCAACCTTAGTTATTAAAATAATACATATGATGTTAATTTTAAATAATCTTTTCATTTTTTCTAAATTTTATAAAACGTTCTAAATTAATTCTACTGTATTTATTAATTTAATAATCAAATAGCCAAAGCTATTATCTTTGCTTTTAGTGAGGATTTACTCCATCTAGCTATCATATTCTGAAAATTGAAAAATGACACCTGGACACGGCTATTGAACCCGGGACTATTGGTGAACTAAGCCAAAGTTCCAGGGTTTGATTCCTGTATCCAGGTATCATTTTTCAATTTTCAGAATATTTATTAATTTACTCTCATGAGACGATAAACTCCTGTCCTCGAATTTACACTCGGTACAATCAGCCGCTATTTCAATCTTAACATCCCCATCCTCAGAAAACCAGGTTAGGGGAGCCACAGGGCTTTTGCTGCATGTTTTTATATTTATTAGTTCTTTTTTATTATTTCTTGTGAGTTGTATGAGCTACTTGCCATTGCCGTCAAACAATTATTACTGTCAAATGTTGGCACTATGAAATATTTAATGTGAACTAATTTTACTGTTGAGAAACATTACTGCAAAATATTTTTTCTAACTTGACCTTATTGTCAAATAGTTACACCTCATTGATAAAATTCAAATCATAAAGTTAAACGTTACATTTAAATAAGATGGTTTTTGAACACATTGTTTGATTAGTTTCTATACTTTGGGAAAAATAAATAATTTAGTTTGGCCTAACTTAAATGCTCTTCTTAAAATGAAAGAGCAGAACTATCAAGTTGTGTTGTGATAACATTCTACGACTAGTATTTACCTAAAATTGGTTTCAATTTGTTCCTCAGTAAACTACATGGCAGTGAAAACGGGTTTATTTTTAATTGGATTGAAGAAGATTTTCAATTGTGAGACCGTAAACTATTATTTTAAACTGCTGATATTATTTTCCTCGAAATAAGAATAATGGGACTATTAAAATTAGGTCTTGTGTACATAGTTAATACAATAAGATGTATAATTTTATTTATTAGGGGTGTGTGAAGGCCAAATTTTTAAATGTGAAGGGTAATAAGATGTGGTGCTAAGTATTTATATTTATTTAAATGTGAAGCAAAACTTGAAACAAAATTTAAGTAAAAGATAAAGGTTATTGTTGTCACATATTAATACTTTTCATTTTTAAATTATTCTTTAAGTGGTTCTAGGTAAAGAGATAAGAATAAAGCACACTTTATTATTTTATTCAGATATAACTGAATTTTATATTTGTTTTGAAAATTATTACAATATTTTGAAATACCATATTTAGTAAAATATTTAAAATATATTTAAATTAGGTTATATCAAATTTTTCTACTTTCTTCAAAATGTTTCAAAGATACAAAAGTTATTGTGAGTGTCAGAGTCAAGTGAAGAAGGTTTGACCTTTGACTTTAGCATTTCAAAGCTTCGTACATCCCTATTATTTATAGACTCAACACAGTTATTAGTTGTTGTGTAAGCCAGTACTACATTTTATTACATTAAGTAACTGAGAAGAGAGATTAATAACTTCATCATTTGTGTGCCTGTTCTAAATCATAATCAGGAAAGTTTCGTAGGAAACCTCTAACAATCATGTTTTACAATTATTGTTATAGTATTTCATCCTGCCCTAAAATAATTATTGCTAGATATTACTTTTTTAAGATATACTTTTACAAACACTTTCTAGCAGAGAAAATAGTAAAACTAATTGAGAAAAATATGGACTTTTGGATTTTATTACATCCATTACTGTTTCCAGCCTGTGGCCTGGGTCAGTTTTTTATTCAAGCCATATATTTTCCACTACCAGCTTCTTTTAAGACTAGGACAGACACAACATTCAGTCCCCGGCCATTAATTCATCACTGTGAAAGGATAAACCAACATTTCACCAATGATACAGTTTTCGGCCATGTCGGGAATTGAACCTGGGACTCTTAGCTCAGTAGACAGACATGTTACTGACTGAACTAAGGTGTCAAATATAATTTAGGATGGAATGGCAAATTGTTACACATATTGTAGCTAAATTATTAGATGTATAATCAAATCACCATAAGAAGACCCTACAAACTAAAGCCAACATTGACTAAATATCACTAAATTTGTTTGCCAGATGTAATAGTTGCATAACAGTTGGCATACAACACCTAGATTAACTCGGGGGGACAGGTACTAGGGGGTGTTCAAGCTATTATATGATTTAGCTGCAAAACATTATGTTTAGACATAAACAGAAATTATATTCTGTATTAACCAGTAAAGCACATCCAGCAGAAGGCTTGTCCCCAAAAACATTGTAATCTGCTTTCCCCGCACTCACCCATACTACGCCTTTTGTCTTTCACACACCTGCACTTCATGTTGCTGTTATTGATTTTACCTGCAAAGTTGTAAACTGTTTTATTTAAAAGAAATGTGAATGTACATAATGTCAGACTATGACAGTGACTGTCTGGAAAGTTATAATTGTACAGGGGGAAAAGATGTATTAGAGAGTGTAAGATGAAGAAGAGGGGCAGCCAGTTGATATTTGCACCAGGTGTATGAGTACATGCACATAGATTACATAGCCATTTTAATTGTCTTCTCATAGCGATCCATCCATACTTTGCCACAGGCTCATAAATGGCAAAATACATCAATTTGAAAAATTATACTTTTTCCGCCCACCACTCACTAAAAGCAGATTTAAAACCCTCTAGATAGTCTTATGTGTACATATTTGTGCTGGGTGTAATATTAGTTGTTGTATTTATCTCATGGTACAATATATTATTGTGTGATAAACTTTTCAGTTCTAATGTCAAATTCTAATGTTCACCTCTGACAAGAAATGTATTAATCACAACTTGTGAATGTGTGTAATGCCAGGCCTCCACCGTGGTTTGGATCCCACGTTAAACTGTAGGTCCTCCATTTCATCTCACAATCACCCTACCATTACACATTAGCGTAAGTGTGTACATCCCAAACTGGTAATAATAATAATAATAATAATAATAATAATAATAATAATAATAATAATAATAATAATAATAATAATGATAATAATAATAATAATGATAATGATAGTAATAATAATAAATATAATGAAAATGATGATGATATAAATAATAATAATAATAATAATAATAATAATCGGCAATAGCGGCTTCCCACTGTTTATTTAATGTTGTATGCCTGCCTGTCACCGTCATGGCATAATTGCACATTTTCTCAAACCTAGTTCTTAGGTGTTGGGCTTCCTAACAGCTGGTTATATTATTTAAATCAAGAATATAAAAATAAATTTAAATTTTTTTTTAGCATATTAAATCTTTGAGTGGGATAGATATAGTATCTAGTTTGGTCACCTGTGTGTGTAGACTTTTAGCCACTCTGGTGGCACAGAACGTTGTCCAGGGTACACCTATGGAGGTTGGCTACATGTTGTATCCGCAATTACAGTAGCCCCATGGCTTCTTTGGTGCTGACTGACAGTTCACAGCTGACTTCTGACAGTCAACAGTTAGGTCTATACCTAAATTTAGACTGTCAGAAGTGACAACTGCTAAAGACATGTTTTTTGCAGATCATATGGTTCGGCGTAGGGATACATAATTTGGTCTGGTAGCTTTTCAAAGCCGTCAGAAGTCAGCTGTGAGCTGTCAGTCAGCACCACAGAAGCTAAAACTGAGGTATAGATGATAATGATAGTTATTATGAAGGTATGGAGCCGGGAGTGATCTTAAGCCTAATTAACCAAACCCTGGTGACCATTGGGATAATTCCCCTTTAGGAAATATTACCCATAATACCAGCTGGGAACAAACCTTGGACTCCTAGGCTTGTAGCCAGGTGCACCGACCATTCACTATACCATGGGGCTGGTTAACCCTTTATATTTATTTATATCTTTGATACACTATATTATTTTCTTACCTTGATTGATTACAACATGGGGTTCTATAAGCTACTCTCTAGTGGAATCCAGAAAGAAAATCTTACCACCTTTCAAGTTAAATTAGCACATACTCATGAAACCAATTTCCAGAGTTCAATTTTAGTTCTTTTAAGTTGTTGGCCAATACAATTAATGTAATTGTATGTGACACCACACAGTGTAACTCCTTCTCGAACAATAAAACTAGAAGAACATCAAGCTCATCCTAAGATGGAGGTTGGAATTTATCAGTTTACTTGTAAAAATGCATGTAGAGGCCAAATAGTGAAAATCGGTGTTTTTATTACTTTATTTTTTTTATCTAGCTACTCTCTGTTTAGGTTATACACATTTAAAAAATGTATTAAATATTACTAAACATTATTGCTTCTATAACAAAAAGAGTCTTTTTAATAAAACCCTGCATTAATCTCGATGCAAAATTTAAGTTTAATTAAAACTGTTTTGGTCAAATCTTTTATTGGGAATGTTTCACTATGACGTGTGTAAACTTCGTAGTAGAAATTGATTGAACCCACTATTTTATCAATCTGGATCTTTAATTTTTCCAATGAATCCTGAATATCAAATCCAAATTTTAGAAAACATGATAAACATGAAAGTTTTAATCTATTTATCATTTTAACCTTCCACATCATTTTAACTTTGCACCTTCCTACAATCAATAAAATCACTTGTAAAAGTAAATATAAGGCTAAAACTTCAAAAATTATTAGACCCACCCAAAACATGCCGCGACACCCATTTCAGAAACCACTGGCTAGTTCAAAGTGACAATTTATTAGTATATAATTATATTTTGAATTTCCCAGCCTGGAAAGTATACCATTATTTCAATAGGTTGTACAAAGTTTTTGCCAACAGATAAAAGTACATATTTTTGAAAGTATATTTACGTTGCTTCAGGTTCTTGGATGGTTGGTTAGAGAGAATGGTCCCAGCGTAATTGACTGATAATTATAATTTACATTGGGACCAATACAATGCTAATGTTAAGTAACTTGATTGTTAGAGGTATCTTACTATATGCAATCTAAATCTGTTAATGCAGGTTGCATTAATATATTTTGTAATATGTAACTAGTGTTTTATCATAGTTTGTGTATTACCATTGTTTTAAAAGATCTGAAAAGTATTTACAAATAATCTTATCTATATGATTGGTGAATAAAGAAATTAAACTTATAAACAGAGGTGTGTGAAACTTCAAAACTTCATCTTCACTTCGAATATTTATCAGCCATGACTTTTGAAAGTAAAATTCTGTATTCAATAATCACAAAACTTTGCCAATTAAAATATACATATGTTCAAATTTTGTCATTATGTCATCACAAATTAATGATTACCTGACAAAAATCTTAAATAATCAACCTACTTGTTGTGATAACTTATCAGCTTAGGACGAAATATGTTGCTCATATTTGCGATTTAATATTTTTTGAAAGATATTTAATACATAAAATTGCAACATGTCATATTCTTTACCAACATTGAACATTTTTTGTTAATATTCAAAATTTCTATTTGGCATCAGGAACATATCATTTTATTCGATTCAACTTCACTTCATATTGAAAAAGTGGACTTCACACACCCCTACTTATTAATAAAAAATAATTTTGTTTAACATAAATGTAGAGTATGTAATTGTATGATGTATTGTACAAATATTAACATTGTTATTCGTCTCGACTTTTCCTCTTGCCAAAATGTAACCTAAAATGGATCTGCATCAAATGAATAGCAACTTAAGCTTTTTTTAAAATTCTAGCTTGCTTAAGATTCATATATTGTGAGTTAAAAATAAACATGGATACACACTGGAGCTATAATTGATTCACCTGGTGAAAGTTGAACACACAAGCCCAACATCTCAGGGTTTCTGTATGCCATTACTATAAACCAGCGGTTCAAAACCTTTTAACCAGAGCTGCACCCTTTGATACATCCCCTCGATAGTTTGTGGCAACTTTTGTATGAAACGTTTTTATGTCCAAATGTTATAGACTTTCTTCTAAGTAGAGGACATGCTTAAAATAAAATAACTCTTTTGTGACTCAAAATCTACTGTATGTATATTAGATTCATATTGCGTCGAACAAGATCATCCCTTTTGATAACTTAAACTACAATTATCGCTCCACTGCAGGTGCTGCCCCCTCTTCATCGCTATCCACATCTTTTAGAAGCACTGCAGCACTAGACACCAATATCTTTAATATTTGTGCAGCCAGATCATTGTAAAAAGTCATTATAGAAGCCACTCTAAAGAAGTTGTCTTGGAGAAATTACAAATTACTTTCATAATTGATGCTTTCTATTTGCAGATATGATTGTTTTAATTTGTGCAGATAAAAACATGTAATCGTTTATTTTGAATGAGGACTTTTCACATTTTCACCACATGGCATTTTGTTGTTGTAATAAAATTTGGTAGCTATCAAAGTAAACAATAGCCATTAGTATAGTATGTCATAGTAACAAATATTTGTTAAATAACAAAGTTTATTTTTATAAAAATAAATATTTATGTGTATACAAAAAATTGTGTTCAAAAATTTGCTTTCAAATATGTTAATAAAGATTTTTTATATACATTGTGTTTATTTGTATACATTATTTAGCAGGAATGAGCAAGCTAAAGAATTTTAGGAATATACAAAGCAAGTTGAATTTTTACTTAATAAAAAAATGTGTCTGAAATAAGTCAAACCAGGGTTGATTAAATGACAGCAAAGCTAAAAATAAGTTTGTTCCCATTTTGCTCATAATTCTAAACTTGAGCTATTTTAGCCATAGTATCACCAATATACAATCAAAGTTTATAGCATAGATATTTTTTCAAGCACCATCTTACTACCCATCTGGGCTATATTTTACACAAATTGTGTAAGAATGAAGAACCTATAACTTAAAATAAATGCAGCCACATTTACAAAGAGTTAACATTCTAGTGAAAACCACTCACTCTCAATAAATGTAACAGGGATTTGAACCTCCAACTCTCAATATTTTCTTCTTCTTTATAAGTAAATTCAGATGGAGTGTTGGTCCTGAATGGGTCTTGTCGATACTATCTTCTTGAAAGTATTTTTTAAACCAGTTGATAAACTGTGATACGTGTTCTTCAAAAACAGATTTTATGTTGCCAGAGAGATATCAACTTCATTGGAGATCACAAACTGCTGCAATAAGGGTAAACAATCTTTGCCACTGTCTTCATTCATTTTTCTTTTCTGAAAGCTGAAATCTTCTTGACCAATTTCAAAATGTGCATGCTGCTTTCCTGCAGGGAGAGATTTAACACATCTAACTTTTCAAAGATATCAAACAAGTATGCTAGTTTTACCAAAAAATATGTTTCCATGAATTGTTTGAGAAAATACTCGTGTGTTTATTCTTCAAGAAAAGTGTACATTTCCTGCCGTGATTAAAACTACCGGGACAATACATTGTCACGAGAGCCATCGCGAGGGGCAGTAGTACAACAAAGACGTGTATTCGACTCCCATGTGCCCACACAATTTTTTGAAAAGCCTTGCTTTCACTGGCCGAGTTTTTATAAAGTTTACCACATTTACCACACATTCTAAAACCAAATTCAGTGGAAGACTCGGATACTTTGATGCGAGTGCTTCTCTGTGGGTAATACAATGGGTCCACAGTAAATCTGGAGCTTTTCTTCAAATAAGTGCCTGCAATCCTCCATAACAGCCAGACATCGAACGACCACCATAAGTACAGACACTAAGGCACTTTGTCCACTGCAAATTATTTTCAACAATAAACGTGTCCAGGATCTCAAACAAGGCCTTTATACTTGCAGTGATACTTTTACAAAAGAGAAGGTCTTCCCCAATGTCATTACCATCTACAAACCGTTAGTAGCAAATCAAATGCACATCCTTATTAATATTTGTGGCTTCATCCAGCTGCAACCCAAATTACTTCTTTTTTATTTTTCCAATTTTAATTGATCATTGAGATCCTCCGCTATGTGCCGAATTCTGCGACTGATAGTATTGTTAGACAAATGCACTTTTAAAAGCAATTTTCCCACAGACTCGCTGATCAAAATGTTAACTAAATCTACAGCAGCCGGTAGAATTAGCTCTGTGACAGTATGGTACACTTTGTGACTTTATATGCAACCTTGTATGATGCTAGCAAATCATTGCTTGGTATTGACACCTGATGAAAAAAAGTACATTTTTGATGTTTTAACTCTTTTAACTTTATGGTAATATAGTCTAGAGGTTTACTAATCATGTTTCGATGATTGGTTTCTAAATGGCGTTTTAGCTTACTTGGAAGTATGCACTCTGGTACCAAAACTTTAATACATAATTATATACATAATACATAATGAGGTATATCGTCATTGTTGACATTTGTCTATGTAAAGCAAAAATACAAATAACTGTCATATTTACAACATTTCCGCGTCTTCACACCCCCGGCACTAGTATGTGGTGCATTCTCTTTATTTTCACTCCTACAATGCTGCTTATTAATGATCAATAAAAAACTTGTCCATTTTTAGGAAGATAAGAACAACTTTTAATTGATCACAACACCATTCAGTTGATTTTATGTTCAATAAATCAAGGCCATTTAGATGGCTATTTAGATACCAAGTACCGAGAATGTTCGATAAATAACTAGAACAATCCAATCATTAGATTCACATTGATGCACTGAGCGATACATTTGTTCACACGATGGGCTGAGAAACAACTGCCTTCTGTACTGCAGTTACTAGAACAATCCATAGTTTAATAGACTCTATTACAATTCTGACATTGACTGCCATCTAGTATTACTATCTACTACTAAAAGTGAAACAGTTAGTGGTTTGTACAGTGTCTGTTAGATGTCCTTTTTAAATCTAGAAGTATTGTTTAACACATTTACATTCTAAATGTTTTAAAATTGATTTATGAGATATTTAATAATCAGATCAATGGTCCATGCCTAAAACCACGTGGGTGTCATTTCACTGAAAATATTGAATTATTTCATGGTGCCTCTATAAGCTTTGGCACGGTGCCCCACGGTGCCGCAGCATACAATTTGTGAACCATTGAATTAAGGTATAGAAATACAAATAAAATAATACTGTCTACAGTATATATGTTGCATATTATAACACTCCATAGTTGCTAAAATATACATTTTGAAATTACATCAAATTTGAAATTAATTAGCTAAATTAGGCATGCGAGTACAAGGCTTTACACAACCTTACTTTTAATTAAAAAAAGTAGTCAATTGCCGTATTCATTAAAGAATGTTTGACAAGGAAATTCAGCTTGTTGAATGTGCAGGTAATTAATTTATTCTGCTGCATGTTTTATAAACAGTGTCATGAATTTAATTTGACAAAAGTTTCTGACTTTTTAACTTTGCAATACATCTGATGAACAATTGGCTCTGCTCAAATTTCTATAGCACCTTTGAGAATGGAGGAGCCTCCCCCTTCTTGGCAAGAACCATTCCTTCTAATCTTTTCTCTACAACACAAGTTTCGACTGGCCCAAGATTTTTGTTTTAGGTAGGAACAATGTTGAAAAAATTGGACGATTTACTGGTAAATAAACGTATTAACACACATAAACTATTTTATTTGAAAGGATCATATTGTTCACAATTACATATAAAACATGGCTACATAGAGTTATAAGTTTGTTGTAGTCTTGTTTACTTTCCATGGCAACAAAACTACATAACACTATCATGGACTAACATTATAAATTTACTTCAACATCCTCCCTATTTGGAATGTGAGTCCATGGCCTCTAGCACATTTTAAAAGTTTCTTTCGGTCCAAAGCCTTGGTGAGTGAGTTGGCTAACATGGATTGCGATGGCAAGTATTTTAGAAAAAGCTGTCCATTCCTGATATTATTTTGTCTTCTTATCATTTGAAAACAAGATCATGTTATCAACATAAACGACCAGTATTAAAATTGATTTTCCTTTTATTCTATAATATATACATGAATCAACTTCAGGCTTTGCGTTTAGCGATTTCTCCACACACATTCCATTTCGCCTTGAATACCTATTTACAGTTCAAGGTTTTTTTTTATCATGAGGAAGATCTACCAACTCCTAAGTACCGTTTTCAATCAGAGCTCTGATTCCTTATCTGAAAAGCTGAGAACTTCATCTACTGATGTGGGATTACCAAGTTTTTCACCAAACGCGGAGTAGCTGACGTAGTCTTGCGGAGCATTGGGAGGCCTTTTCACTTGTTCTCTACATGGAAGTGGTAGAAGACTGTTGCAGAGGTACAAAGTTGGGGTCGATGACTTCAACATCAAACGGCTCCTAGAACTCATCTGTTTCCCTTGAAGCGCTGATATGAGGTGTAGAATCGCTATTGTCATCTGAATCGGAGATTTCAGGATTAGATTTTGATAAATTCTGTGCCACTGAAGTATCCTGAACTGCTGCTGTAGCTTCATTGAGCTCTTCGGGAAAGTAGAAAAATTTATTTTCACTATAAGTGCAATTTCTTGGCAAAAGTGAACTACCCTTTTCTGTCTCAAAGTAAGTCACATCTCTGGAGATAAAAAAATTTTATTTTCAGGATCATATAGTCGATAGGCCTTATATTCAAGACTGTAACCTACTAATATGCATGACTTAGATTTTGGGTCCAGCTTTTTCCGTTTTTCAGTTGGTACATGGGCATGAGCCTTAAACCCAATAATTCTAGCATGCTTCAAGATAGGCGTTTTACCCGACCAAAGCTGGTCTGGGGATTTTTCAATACACTTACTCAGTGAACGATTGAGTAAGTATACAGCCGTGTCAACGGCTTCTACCCAGAAACTATTCGGAAGACCTGATTCAATTAATAAACAGCAAGCTTTCTAAAAAATGGGATGATTCAGACGTTCTGCGTTGCAGTTCTTTTCAGAAGTATAAGGGGCAGACTTCTGATGCTGAATCCCTGAGGACTGTAACATATTTACAAAATTAATCCTGCAGTATTCACCCCCACCATCAGTTCTGAAGGACTTAATTACATGGGTAAGTCAATATCACCAATACTATCAGTAATCATTTCTTGATTATTGACAGAGTCATGGTTAAGGATGCAAATTCCCTCTCATTCTTGAGAATGTCATGACGTTTAGTCATATGGGCTGAGCAACCAGAGTCTAAATACCAAGAATCACTTTTTGTTGACGTCTGAATGGAAAATGATGTTAACAAAGCATATTTGCCATCTCTTATCTGTGCATTTCTTAGTATAGTGACCACACTTGTTACACTGATAACAGCATGGTCCTGTCCCCTTATTATTATCACTTTTTACAAAAAGATTCTTAAGTTGCTGTTCATTTCTATTCCTTTGTGTCTGAATTTGCATGGAGGAAGAGTGAAAAACTTTTTTTTTCAAACTCAACTGGGATTCAAAGATTCAAACTTCGATCTCCCTATCACCGACAGTCTAGTCCGACACGAGAGTGACGCCTTAGACCATACGGTCACCAAAGCAGGTGACTTTATAATAGATGACTCTAGTTTCAGCCAATGAGAATGCGAGGAGAATCTCCAGCCAATTAAAAGCCAGTAAATACAATAGACGAAAACTAGTTTTTTTGTTCATTGTTTGAAATTCTTTGTGGTAGCTATACTTGTTTGTTATTAACAAATTTTCTTTGTTTTAACATCAATGACTAAGATTGTAGACCTGTATATTATGATTGAAAATAAAGGGAAAATATTTTAAAAATTTATTCTATTTTTGAGAAGTGGGTTTAACATAATATTTCACAACACAAAATAAAATCAGGATCAAATGAAAATAAAATTTGATTTAATTATACAGACACCACTTAAATTAGGTTCATTTTAAGTTTCAAAAAATACTGTACAGTATAATTAATGTTGTTTTCTGAGTAAACACTTCAATGAAGTATTGAGACCTTATCTAGTAGTGCAAAGAGGTTAGGCCCTTTTCTATAAATTAAAGACAATCGATTTACATAAGACTTTAAACACTACGTTTTGTTATAAACTGTTGTATTTTTCTGATGAATTACACTATTTATTATTGGTAATAAATTATGCATAAGTATAAACCCAGCCTAAGACAATAGCTGGGAGTATATTTTTGAAAGAGTTAAGTTTATAGAATCATCCTCCACCTGCAACTTGTGTAGATCACAAAGATAGTAACAGTCAGTATTCACTAAACAAATGTTTTTATAAAACGTGTTTATAAAAAACACCAAGAAACAACAAACATTCGATGTCATTGTGTATTTTCATATATGAGTACCCTCAGACTTACTAACTGGAACTTTTGATTGAAATTTAATACAAAAACCATTAGCTTTATTTTAGTTTAAAGTAGTTTCAGTAACCCAAATAAAACCTGCCTACCTGGCTGTTTTCTGGGGTTCCAGCGGCCCAGTTCAGCTCCGGATAGAAACTAGAGATGTATAGAATCCTATATTTCTCGAATCCGATTTAAAAATAAATTTATTTAAGGTTTGGTTCCAAAGGCAAATTATATTTTGTTTATCATGTCTACTACACCATAGACAATAAAGAGAACTTTTTACTAAATTAATTATATTGATACAATTTTATTTTATTTATTTTTTTTACCCTCCCAACTACACAAGTCTATATAATTCCTTTTATCAGCGGCTTAAAATTGTTATATCAAATCTTCATTCCCGTATTCGAGATATTTTTTTTAGATATGTACAAATCTTGAATCCCTCGAATACCATAGGATTTGAGGAATTAAGGATTCAAGCATCCCATCTCTACTTACAACATTACAATGAACCCCCCCTCCCCTCTTGCCACAGAAAAGCACAAGCCACCACTGCTAAATGAGTAACTGTTTCATGAACTGTCTCACAATCACTTGTAATGTTACTGGTGAATGTGAGATTCACAACAAAAATATAACATGTCAATGCAAGTTATGTAGAGGAAGACACTGAGGATGTTTCTTGAACCTCCCGGTAGCCTCCAAGACTCCTCCAGGAGCACATAACCAGGGGTCAGAGGTTACCATCTGCCAATCAAACAGCCTCTTCTTCAGATCCGACAACACCTCCTGGTGACAGACAGACATATGTCTTACTGAACCCTGAAAAATAGCTGCCTTACTGGCAATTCATGCATTCAACGAAGACAAGAAAATAAATATGGTCACTTGATGAGCTCTAAACAATAAATGTCAAGATTTCACTGAGAGTTAAAATAATTTTAGACTCTTTTGCTATACCGATGCCAATATGCTTATAAGAACTAATCAGCACAAAGATAAATGATTCACCATAATGCTATGCACCATCACCCTTTTTTTTCTTCTTTTTGGCATTGATTCCTACCAAGTGTATGAATATGTACTAATTATGCTGACATTTAGGAAGAAACACCCTTAGTACTCCCAACCGGGATTCAAACCTCAAGTGTCCCGTCATCGGCAGTCCATTCTATTGCGAGTGTGATGCCTTAGACCAGAGGTCGGCAAATTGTCGATCCCGTAAGGAAACTTTAACTTTGTTAAAAGTCGATCTATGAGTCTTCCAAACTCACAAATGTATCGAGAACTTTCAAATAATTTTGAGTGTGATTAAAGTTATCTTGATCGGTCATAATCGGTAATGTTACAAGAAAATCAAAAAGTTAATATGAAAATGTACATTTCATTTATTATATAAATTTTCTTCTTACTTAGAAAGTTGGGGGACAAGCATTTGAGGAAATAATATTTAAACTAAGGGTTATAAATAAGATGGACCAAAAAAATAGTAAACATAGAATGAAGAAACCGTGGGTGACCACAGGACTTTGATAAGTCTTTAAGTTGATCGAGGCCCAAAAAGATTGCCGACCCTTGTCTTAGAGCAAGCGGCCACTAAAGTGTGTACCATTAAACACAATTGACATTGTGATAATAGCCTAAAGTATCTTTTTAACAACTTAAAAATAGAATAAAAAGTTGTTGATCGTTGTTAATTAGGTGTTTCTAGTTTCCATTGCAAAGCATCATGGGTAAACATATATTTTTGCAAGCCTGCAAATTCACTACACCACTTGGACGGATGATGCTCTTTTTTCAGGGAACTTTTGAATTAATCTTTATCGTTTAGTAGAGAGAACAAAAATTACACTTTTTTTGTGTGGAAAATTGATGGGTGAGTGTAAGCAAATATTATTTTAAATATATTACTTCCATGAGAGTAATTCACAGTTATTCTCGGTAAGTGGGGAACCCAGTGTGTCAAAATGATGGGACAGTGCCTTTTCAAAATTCAATCTACTACTATATAGTACTATTAAGTTCAGGATAGATCTATTGCGATAAGTACTATAAGAGTGACAAGAATGGATAGGATGAGAAATGAGAGGGTAAGAGGAATAGTTGAGGAGGAGCCAGTGCAGGAGAAGATAGAGAGAGCTGTCACAACTAAGGTGGTACAGTCATGTGACGAGAATGGAGAGGAGAAGATACCAAAGAATATGTTGGATAAAGTTGTTATCCCTTGCTTGCGGCTTCAAGGGTAACTGGTTGATGTCATGGCGACTGCAACGTTGTGTTCAGAACCGTGTGGGTAGGGGTAGGATAAAGATCGGCAAGAATGTTCCGGCAACGTGAGTCGCGGTGGAACAGAAGGATGTCCCGGCAACGTGAGTCAAGGTGGAACCTTAAGAAGTCCCGGCACCGTGAGTTGCGGTGGGAGGTAGGGTGACTGTCCTGGCAATGTGAGTCGCGGTGGAACAGAAGGATGTCCCGGCACCGTGAGTTGCGGTGAGAGGTAGGGTGACTGTCCCGACAATGTGAGTCGCGGTGGAACAGAAGGATGTCCCGACACCGTGAGTTGCGGGGGGAGGTAGGGTGACTGTCCCGGCAATGTGAGTCGCGGTGGAACAGAAAGATGTCCCGACACCGTGAGTTGTGGGAGGTAGGGTGACTGTCCCGACAATGTGAGTCGCGGTGGAACAGAAGGATGTCCCGACACCGTGAGTTGCGGTGGGAGGTAGGGTGACTGTCCCGGCAATGTGAGTCGCGGTGGAACAGAAGGATGTCCCG
>CABFWB010002641.1:63659-77668 GCA_902151455.1 Timema bartmani | reverse complement strand
AAGGGCAGCTTTCTGAGGACCGCGTTATTGATGCCGTCGCGTCCGGGGGCCTTGTTTAATCTTAGAGCGGCTAACGCCCGCGACATTTCTGCCGCCTCCGTGGGTTCAGGTTTATCCAAGGGTCTGTACGAGACCGCTGCGATGACCTGAGCCACGTGCCCAATGTGCACCGGGTCTGACGGGTCGTCAGTCGGTACAAATTGCGCCTCTAAGTGCTCAGCGAGAGCATCGGCCTTCTCCTGGTCGGAGTTGGCCACCCCGTTACGACCTACAATAGGCGGCCTTGGTGCGGGAACCCGCATCAAGTTCCTCGTCATGCGCCACAGGGACCTGTCCTGTACGCACAAGCTCTCAATCTTGTCTTCCCAGACACTGTTCCGGTATTCTTTGACCATCTCGCGAACCGCATGGACTTTGCGGCTCCAGTTGGCCTTGTCTACCGGGTCCCTCGAGGTTTGCCAAGCCTTCCTCAGCCGATTTTTCTCCTGGAGGCCTCTGACCTAGGCACCACCATGTTAAATACCCTCATCACGAACGGCTCAGAGAACATGGACTGTGGAGCAGTCTAGGCAGTAGAGAGGGTGGTTGGCACGGTCTGTGCAAGTGCGAAAGAAAGATACAAGGGCCGACTGAACAGTGAGGCACAACAAAGTGGGGGGCAGGAAGCCAATAGAAATACCAAGGGAAGGTGACTGAAGGAAGTGCAGAGAAATGTGGAGGAGGAGAGGTGGTGGGGAGAACGAATACGTTGGAGAGGCTTATGTTCCAAATAGACCCGACCAATGGCTGGAAACTATTCATGATTATGATAGCTCTAAAGATTATCTGATAAAAGTTGATTCTTCATAGCTATTAAAAAAATGGATCGGAGTTTGTGAAACAAAATTTTCTCTAAGTATGATGTATCTCTGTAAGGAAAACCTCTTATCACTTTTTAGAGGTAATTTGTAATATATATTTGGGAGAAGGTAAAGGAAAGGTGGATATAAAACATATTAACAGGGATTGGTCAGTAACGAGAGATTTTCTTCAAGAGGCAGGACCTCTTTATCCAGTGGCAGCAGTGTAAAGTGTGAACTGGGTTTCCTTTTCACTATAAAAGCCATATTGTGTTTGTTCCCTGTAATATGTGTTTCTATCCACCTTTCCTGTACCTTCTTGCAAATATATATATCACAAACTACTTCTAAGTATGATGATAATTTTTGCAGTAATTTATAAGTAGTGATAACATAAGAGACCAATTAATATGAAATTTGACTAGAACTGACCTGATAACTTGGTACAGTGGCCAAGTTATGAAGTTCATCAGCATCTTTCTTCAGGTCAAACAGTTCCCACTCGTCTCGGTAATAGTATTGTTCAAGAGTTTTGTACCAATTTAACGGCTCTTTCGCCTGGGTTCTGTTCAACAAGTCCTGCATTCAACCATCAGATGATCAGTTTATTATTTGATGTAAGGCATTAGGGGTGTAAACATCTTCAAAACAAATATAAGCTTTGAATTGGCTTTGAAAAAAATTCCGAATTTGATAATTAATATGCTTCACCAATAAAATTTTGATAGCCAAAATACTCACTTTTATGGTCAATCATTATCATTCTGAGTTGTTATACACATTAAAAATTAATATACATGGAATTTTTTTTTAATAATTGAATTGTAAGGTGTAATAATAGCTTGATTTATCAGAATAAAAAATGAAATAAAACAAACAATTTGTACAATAAAACATTCTCCGAGTAATTTTAGTGCATGAAGTTATATAAATAACCAAAATATATTATTTTTGCAGCCATAAAACGACTAACAAAAAATATTCTCACTGTGATTCGTTTTTGAGAATATTTCATTTATTGGATTCGAGTTTGCTTCAAATTGAAAAGGTGTACTTTGCAGTTGGCACACTCCTATGAGGCATCTAGACATAGTTCTGACTAATGTGGCATGTGTTCACACATTGGTGTCAACAATGGAGTTGAGTTGATAGGGTTCAACATTCAACTGCTGCACTAAGCAATTAAATAGAGCAGGCATAGTTTTCATCCTCTCCAATTAAAAACCATAAAAACTTGAGAAACACGGTGACCTGGTGGTCTAGGGGTAAGGTGTCAGACTTCTGTGCTGAGGGTCCGGGGTTCAATCCTTGGTCCTGGCACAGATTTATCTGATTGCCAAACCCTTCCTTCACCTCTGACAAGACGTGTATTAATCACAACTTGTGAATGTGAGGAATGCCAGGCCTCTACCGTGGTTCGGATCCCACGTTAAACTGTAGGTCCTCTATTTCATCTCACAATCACCCTACCATCACACATTAGCGTAAGTGCATACAACTCGAATGGGTAGTAAGACACGGTGCTAATAATAATAATAATAATAATAATAATAATAATAATAATAATAATAATAATAATAATAATAATACTTGAGAAACAGTACCAGCTATCATCAGTCTCTCCTCATGCCTATGCACAAATTTTCTATTGATAATTTCAATGAGAACTATGTATATATTTTACCCTGTTACAGACCCACTGCTTCACAAATAAGTTTTGAAAGTGCTGAGGATCGAACCCAGGAACTCTGACTACTATCAAAGTAATAAGTTGAATCCCAACAACACCTAGCTGAAGCAGTCGTTAGTAACGATAACTAAGGTTCCAGTAATCCCCATCATACACTGGAACACTGAAAGGAGTAATGGGAACAGAAATCTTAGATAAGACTTAGCTAGTTTTTTTTTTAAATAGGGTTAAAATATTTTAGAAATTAATTTGGATAGTGCAACTTTTACATTTCAAGCAATCACCAACTTTTGAATAGTTATGTTTTAACCTGTTGTTTTAATGTTTTATTTCACTTTCGTTAAAAACTAGTTTGTCAATTATTGGTGTATTATGTCATCTTTGTTAGTTTGACCAATTTGACTCATACTATAATAAATGTAGTCAAGGTAAATATTTTAAATATCAAAGTGTGTTAAGGAAAAACAGAAAAAATTGAGTACTAACAACTTGTAAAAGTGTTAATCATAACAATATTTATCCTCAATATTCAATCTATTAATTAAATTTATTTGAACTCATACCTCTGTAATTTATTAACGACAATATCTGAGTCTTGGCTTATATTATAGTCGTTAGTAAAATACACCAGAGTTCTAAGATGACAACTGTGTTCTTGCCTGGAAGGAAGGAGAGATGTAGAAGTCCTGGTCAATAGGGAATGGCATTTTGTAGTTGAGGTTATGTATGAGCTTATACCTCTTGGTCCGTACAGCTCTCATGGGGTAGTACATTGTAACCTCATGATGATTGTGGCTTGCAAACACTGCTCGAGTATCTATAGCAGGCTCTGGAAACATTACAACAGTTTTATGAAGCTAAGTAGAAGAGGACAGCAGAGAGAGTTGTTCTATAGGTGTGTAAGAGACCTGCTATGGGGAAGAGAAGTGTAAGGAAGTGTTGTACATGGCATACTTTGTACCTATTGTCACACATGCAGCAGAAACACAGACATTGAATGTAAGAGAGACAAGGATAGTGAATGCCATGGGAATGAAGTTTGTGAGGAGGATGTTAGTTGTGTTGAGGAGAAACAAGATTAGGAATGAAGTTATCACAGGAAAAGTAGGAGTAGAGGGAGTACATGAAATAGTAGAGGAAGCCAGATTGAGATGGTATGGGCATGTGATTAGGATGGAAAAACAGAGGATGCCAAAGAAAATGTCGAAAATGAAGTATGTAGGAAAAAGACCGCAAGGGAGGCTAAGAAAGAGATGGGAGGAGCAGATAACAGAAAATGTGCAAGTGAGAATGAATGGATGAATGGATAAATTAATGGAAGCAATTAAAGAAGAAAGAGTGGTGGAAGGATAGGGGAGAATGGAGACATTTAACTAAACTGACCAGTCACAGGCTGGAAACAGTTGATGATGATGATGATGATGAAGTATTATACATCTAAAATAAATAGATATTCATAAAGTTGTCTCTCAGTGACTTGTGTGCAAATATTTGAACTTTTAAATAATTTTAAACCCGTGTCAGTAGTCACATGGTCTAACGCATCACTCTAGTGTTGGACTGAATTGCCGGTGATTGGTAGATGAGGGTTTGAATCTTGGTTGTGTGTACCGAGGACGATTTATCATAAATGGTTTTCCCACTCTCCCTTCATGTCAATATGGATACATTTTCTCTAAAATTCTACCTTCCACATTCTTACTCCATCAACACAATTAATGTATGTGTTTAACACTAACGAGTACCAAGACAGGATGAAAAAAAAGGAAGCTAGTGAATAGATTAATAATCAATTATCTTTGAATAGCAGGCTTAAATATCATGCTAGAATTGTAGTAACCTTTAAAAATGTAACAATTACACAAATATACAAGTTTCTCAGCTAGAGACCGGCAGGTAAACAGGTAACTTGTAAATCAAACACTTGTGCCCTTTGAACTAACAAGGTGAGTGGTAAGGTATGAACATCAACATCAACAGCAAGGAGCTGAGCTGTTCCTGACTAGTCCTAGCATTGGTGAGGATAAATTTATATTCACAATTGATAAAAATGTGTTTAGCTTTGACTGTAAAATATATTACAAGTTTTATATCTTTGAAGCAGAGGGTCTGGAGCGAGGTTAAACTCAATCTCGTGAGGACAAATGAGGAGCTACTTGAATAAAGAACTAGCAGCTCCAGCTTAGGAAACTGAGATTAATAGCCAGAGGGCTCATTGTGCTGACCACAAGACACCACAAATCCACAAATGTTGGCACTAGCATCACTAATGGCGGCGGCTACTTGGTCGGTATAGCTTGCTTGCGGACTCACCTTTGGTTTATTTTAAATGTCTGTTGCTATGACGAAGACATAAATATATAATTAAGTTTTCAAACAAGATGTGATGTATTAAAATATATTTTCCTACACAATATATGATATGTTGCGCTTGTGTAGTATATGAACAAGGTGCAGTTATTTTCAAATCATTACTTTATGCTCTATGATGTATTGTGTTTTGTGAAGAATGTCAGTTTACTCTTCTCTACTTGTCTTAATATTATTTGTGAGAAGCCGGAGGAAGACAGGGAGGGGGATAAACTTGTTGAAAGGAGAATAGTAGTAAAGAAGGGAAAGAAAGGCATTACCTTGTAGAATGGAAGTGTTTATAAAATATACGTGACATTTACTTTGAAAGCTAGCAAAATTTATTTATTTGGTTTCATTTTGTTAACATATTTTGTAAGTAGAGTTGGGATGAATTCACTAATTATGAATCAAAATCTCCAATTTACCTTTGAATCTTGAATTCAAATCTCGGAAAAAATTATGAACAAAGAGGAAGTATAAAGAAAAATAGAAATAGTAACTAAATGTTAACATTCTTTCTTTTAATCCATTCATTCAGTTAAGTGCTAAATTACTGGTCTGGGGTCTGGTTGTTGAGTTCAACATATAATTATAATGGTTCTGAACCAGCAATAAGCAGTATTAGAACTCAAAACAAGTTAAACTTGGGGGGGGTAATCAGATTTATTTTGAAAAAGTGAAGGATTTTTTTTAATGGTTTTAGTCTCGAATCGGAGATTTTCTTGAATCTCGAATATCCTCAAGAAATTGAGGTATTCAAATGTCCTGACCATACTCGTAAGATAAGGCCGTAATGTAGTCAGACAAGGTAAGATGTATAAAGTGTACTTCTTAAATATAATTACTCCTTTAACTTCTTTATTTGATAGTAGGGAGATGTCAAGGTCAACATAAAGTAATAGCTGCACTGTAGAGAGGTGAGTTGGAAAACTTTCAATTATTATTTCTATGAAATAATTTCAACTGATTAAATGGAAATAGTGTAATCGAGATATAGATATTCCAAATGTCAACGTTTATACTTCAGGTTAATTTCTCTAAGGGCGTTAACACCAGAAACATCACTAAACGAGCTTTGATGGCCACACGGTCTAACGCACTACTATTGCAATAGACTAGACTGCCGATGACAGGGAGATCAGTGTTTGATCCTAGTCGGATGCACTGAGGGCAGTTTTTCCTAAATAGTTTTCCACTCTCTTGGGTGCAATTCCTCTAATTTCAACCTTCCTTATCCCCAACACATTAGCGTAATTAGTACATAGGCATATAACCTGAATGGGTAGTAAGACGCAGTGCCAAAAAAAGTAGTAAAGAAACAAATGAATGTGAGCCTTTGTCGACCTGTTATGTTCATAAATCATACATCAATTCTTTTATCATCAATAAGTAATTAAAATAAATTTAAGGTTGGCCCGACATCTTCCTATCTACCGCTCCCTGACCCCTTCTTATACCCCACTCGTCTCTTAACACACTATATTTTAAAGTATAGTAGGCTCTAGGTGTCACCTTTACAATTTAACCCCTCCACCACAAGCCGTCACTGCAGAAAATTTTCCCGATTCAAAATTTCCTGGAAAATTTTCATCTCTTTCTTGATTTCTTGATAAAGACTGTTTTTTGGGGAAAAGTGCTGCCTATTTTCGGGTCTGTACACAGTGTTAGTAGAAGTAATAAATTCTCTGTTTGGTTTGTATGTTTTTAGGGTAGTTATTTTCTTTTCCACTTTTTTCAAATTTCTCAAATTCTCAAGATTCATTTTTAAATTTTGAGATGAGATCGAGAAATTTTTTTTCTCTTTCGTCTGATTGGTTTGTATGTTTTTTAGGGAAGTTATTTTCTTTTCCACTTTTTTCAAATTTCTCAAATTTTCGAGATTCATTTTTAAATTTTGAGACGAGATCGAGAATTATTTTTTTTCTTTCGTCTGATTGAGATATTTTCGTGTCTTAAACACCCCTAGTATTAATTTAGCATACTATTAAGTGCACATGCATAATTTTCTGATGGGTTTGTATTTGTAAAGACATTTCATGAACTTATTGCTGTAAAGTGAGTCCTCGACTTCAGCTGTTAATTTTTTCTGAAAGTTTCTGCATATGTGAAAAAATTGAAAGTAGAAGGGTGCTTAAATACAATATATTTTTGCCATACTTGTTTGTTTGAAAGCATAACTAAAGCTAGGCAGGTTCTGATTATGAAAAAAGAATAATTTAATAAAAACAAGAACTACTGGTATGTAAAGTCTGTTCACCGTAGGAATTGTTTTCTGAAAGCCCTTTTTCCTTACCAGAAAGCTATTATATAGTAGGATATTGGTAGGAAAAAAGACCTTTCAGAGAGTAATTCCTACCGTGAATGGAGTATAAGTTTACTAACAAGACACAGCTCAAGGCATAAACAAACAAAATGAAGATTACACTATCAGCTGTGTGTCAGTTTACTAGGAACATCATGTATTATGTTTAAAGCGGTGCTTGATAAATGGTGTTGCTTGTTGTAAGTCGTGGACTTACTGTATATAGTTAATGAGTTGTTATACCTGAGATAAGAAGTGGTAGAAGTGACTTCCCAGTGAGGAGAGATGTCTCAGATGTAGATATGTTAAACCAGTCCAGTACCGTTGGAACAATATCCAGCAGACTGGTCATACTGTATGTCACCTGATTGCGTCGCTCCACATGTTGAGGTGAGGACATAAACATTGGCTCAGCCATACCTGCAACATCATTACATGCATACAGTTAGCAATCTTCAACTATTCAATACGTGGGATCTACAGATTTTAGTGGAATTCAAACCACTGTAAGTTTGAAGACAAATCTGTTTAAAAAATATATATTAGCTTTTTTATTATATTTGAAAGAAGGGACAGGAAAGGTGGATAGAAACATATAAAAGGGAACAAACACAATATGGCTTTTACAATGAAAAGAACAACACAGTTCACATTTTACATCGCTGCCACTAGACAAAGAGATAATGGCTGTCTCTTTAAGAAAATCGAAAGTCACCGCCCGATCCCCTGATCTAGGTTTCATTCTATCGAAACTCATCAGGGAGGAGTTTGAAAGGCGCAACACAACTTTCTAAAAGAGGAAACCAAAAAACACAACGGGGAGGAAAGGAAATTGGTAAAGAATGATAAGACACTTAGGAACATTAAAAGAAACAATTTCCACAAAGGACAAACCTTTCTTCCAAAAAGCGAAAACAGGTTTTCCTTAAAGAGATATTAATTTTGTATTGTATTTTGGTTTTATATCATAGGAATTTATCACACCAAGATAACTTAAACTTGACACTGATGTACAACTAACCATACATCACAAATAACTTGTATTACCTACTCAAGATGAGAAAAAACACACCAGAATTCGCATGGAGGGAGAGTGGGAAACAATTTAGGAAAAATCATTCTAAGTAAATTCGACTTGGATTCAAACTCCCATCTCTGTTTCAGTAGCAACCCAGTGTTCATGAGAGTGCCGTGTTGAACCATACGACCATCGATCTGTGGCATGTTTTATTGATGTTTGTTATTAATTATTGCCACATTTTTGTATCAACAAACTCACCTGGATCATAGAGATTTGTGCGGCCACTTGGTAGAGGAACTCCATTGTCTGATGAATAGATAATTAAAGTGTCATCTTCAAAACCTGCATCTCTAAGTTCTTGCAAGACCAGACCCACCCCTGCAAGCAGGTAGAAAATAAATTAATTGTTGGCTATGAACAAATATTCAAAAGTAATTAGAAGATTGATTTGAAATAAGTTTATAAACTGTGTTACACAAAACAATTATTACAATAATCTTTGTATATTTTTAATTGA
This sequence comes from Timema bartmani, assembly GCA_902151455.1. Lineage (NCBI taxonomy): Eukaryota > Metazoa > Arthropoda > Insecta > Phasmatodea > Timematidae > Timema > Timema bartmani. The sequence continues at coordinate 68,947 of CABFWB010002641.1, read as the reverse complement.
GATAGTTTTGCCATTTGACCGTTATTGTCTGTCTATTGTAACTTTGTCCCAGTTGATAAGTTACTAAAGATCTCCATAATCATCCACAATTTGACAAATGCTGCACAGTGACAACATATAATTGTCTGACTGGTGACTATTTACAATCCTGCCTTATGACAGAGTAATAATTATGACCTCTCATTCAACAAACTATCCTTAGATTATGAAGTGTCATACATTAACTTCAAAATCAAGTGTATAGAGATAAAATACTTTTTTCAGGGAAATTTTGTGTTATGTGTAGGGATCCCAGACGTCCCGATTTTCCCGGAACAGTCCCTGTTTTTAATGTGCTGTCCCTGTGTCCTGACATATTCAGTTCGGGACGCCAATTGTCATGGTTTTCTTAAGCACAGGATATTAATGCATCAGCCATCAGCTGAGGTCAATCCAGTTCACTCACAGATGAGAGATGAATGAATATAGAGTGTAGTGGTAGCGCGTCTCGCTCTCGCGTGCTTCTGTGAGAGCAATGTGGAATGCGTCTGACACGTGACAACCACCTTTTCAGTCCTCTCCTCATATTTTATCTGTTTGCTAGTCTGCTGCCTACCACGCAAGTGAGTTAGCGATGTTTATGTTATCTGTGACGGTTTGCTAGTCTGCTGCCTACCACGCAAGTGAGTTAGCATTGTTTATGCTATCTGTGCCGGTGCTGTCTATTTTCTGTGGAATGTGATGTAGTTTTGTTTTATGTAAGCCAGTATTGTTTTAGTATTCACTAATTGTCGACCAATTGAAAGAACAATATACTTTCATAAAGAAAACAAATATTGGTGGTGAGGATGGAAAATTTGAATGTTGTTTGTGCCGGGCTATTTTTAGTATCAGTCATGGTGAGAAATCTGATATCGCTGACCATTTAACCACAAAAAATCAAAACAAAGGTGCTGTGTCTGCAAAAAGGTTCGAGTCAGTCAGAGACTACATTCTTTCAGAACAAAGAGGTGGATGACCAAGAAAGAGAGCTAGCTGCACAAGAGGCTACATTTGGGTTCCACAGATTTAAACACAACCATAGTTTCCAGTCTATGGACTGTACATCGTCAATTATGAAAAGGTTTGTCAATAAAAATTTCACATGTGCGCAAACAAAATGTAAAGCCGTTATTACCAAGGTTTTATCGCTTTAAGCCAGAAATAAAATACTTTAGGACCTGAAAAATGCAAAATATTGCTGTTTAGCTATTGATGCTTTAAACCACATTGATTTAAAGGTTGTGCCAATTATTGTGAGGTATTGTACTCCTGAAAAAGGCATTGCGACTGAAATATTAGAACTTGGCAGCCTTCCAGGTGAAACATCTGACATCCTTGTTGACCACATTTTTAAATCAGTCGAAAATCATGATATTTGTGATAAAGTAATAGGAATTTCAGCAGACAATATCAATAAAAATTTTGTTGGAATGAAAAGAAAGGGGAAAAATAATGTTCTTACTAAACTCCGAGAAAAGTTAAACAGAAAAATAATAGGAGTTGGGTGTGCAGCTCACATAATTCATAATTGTGTACAAACTGCAGTAGAGGTTTTGCCAGTAGATGTTCAGGCTATTGTAGGGAAAATTTTCCAGTATTTGCATCAGTTTACAGTACGAGTATAAAGGCTTTGTTGCATGACTTTTTCAACAAACCACATTCTCTCATATTCCTTTTGTTTTTGAAGTCACAGATAAATGTTTTTTCACATTCTATTGAGAGAATCGAGTGAGATGAGGCAAGAGGATTTGAAGTGAAAAAGTAAATCAATCTTCTAATTTCGAAGCTTGCAATGGGACAGGCCAAAATGTTTTTAAACAATGATGTGAAAAAATAACTTTAAAATCTACATGAAGAAGGTTTGATGACACCAGATTCATTCGAAATCTATGTATTTGATTTCTACAGTACTGCAATACAATACATTCAAGAATCCAGACATTTAGTGTGTTTTCAAAAATGGATTGGGTCTCCTTGACTTCACAATTTGGCTGGGATAAAATCTCTGAATGTGCTGAAGAAATGAAGACTATCTTGCCTAAAAACAGGATAAACGAAGATAATCTTTTTGATGAGTATTCTCGTGTGAAAATGTTTGCCAATGATGATAAAATTTCTGAGTGGAATAGCAATAGGGATAATTGCAAGGTTGGCGAAAGGTGGAGGGAAATGTTTGCACATTTTAAGAACGAACAAATCACCTACAGTTAAATAGAGTTATTAGTGAGTTTTTGCCTGACGTTGCCTGGATCCAATGCTTCTGTTGAACGCATATTCTCTCTCATGAATGCATTATAGATAGATGAAAGGAATCACCATCAATTGGACACAGTGAAATCACTTCTTATAGTTAAAACATATTTCAAGGATGATGCATGCTCTGGCTTTTTTTGAGATGATATCTAAGGACAGAAAACTTTTAGAGCAAATACATTTCTCAAGCAAGTATGAGTGTGCCTCCAACTCTGGAAAGCCTCAGCCATCAACATCGACCAGTCTGCCCATCCAGCACCAGTCATCAGCAGTTTCCGGAAGTGGTGTAAACTCATGAACAAGCAAGAGGATGTGGACATGAAGATGAGAAAGAAGAAAGAGGTAACTTAGTAGCAAAGATAAGACACTTTTTAGTTCATTTTATTTTAAAGAATGACACGCTTGAACTATTATAGGCTGTATAAATAGGTTGAGATAGAATATAAGTATAATATGTTTGAAACATGAATAGATCTTAAATGTGCTTATAATCTCAAGTTCAAAGTGAAATATGTAATTGTGATTACCCCCTCTCCTCCCTCATTTTTATGTGTCCCGGTTTTGGATTTTTGAAAAATGGGATCCCTAGTTATGTGGTTTGATGAAAAACTCAGTTTCAGTGTGTGTGAGAGGACTATAAGTTTTTATGTGCAACATAATTTTACTATCAAAACATAAAATGGGCTATTATTTTTTTACCGATGAAACAAACCATATAAACCAATGGTTCCGTAGTAGATCACAAAGGATTATCCTTCCTCAGAGTAGATCCTTAGATCAAAAAGTCTGGCCATTCCTGACTAAGATAGTTATTAGTCCAAAGAACTGACATCTGCAGGGTCTACACTGTCATATTTTACCTGCGCCAATAGCCATGCTAATCCAGTTATCATGCAAATAAAGGTTTACACTGTATTTTTAATGTTGTGCAAATATTTACCTTCGGGACAGTTATTTGTTTGTTGGGACCTTTTGTTTGGGATAAACGCATATGTACTGATTACTCTAATAAGTTGGGGATGAGGAATGTTGCGTTTGGAGGAAGTGTAGCCACATTTAGTGGAGGAAAAATGTAGAACCATTTGGAAAAACCACCCTCAATACAATCGATCAGGATTTGAACCTCGATCTCCCTGCCATAGACAGTCCAATCTATTATGAGACCTTAGACTCTGCAGCCACCGAAGCGGGTTGCGAGACAGTTGAGCTGGAATTGAAAGTGGCTGAAGTCAAAGATGGCACACCGATTGAAGATCACACATGCTAACACAACTCGTGCACATGTTCAGCTGGTACAACAATTAACTATTGGCACCAAAATATTCGAGCACCCAAATTTCCATGCAAAGAGAACATGAGTCATGCAAGCCCTTTTAATTTGCATGTGTATTAAGGTTTACTTTGTCAAGTCAACACACCAATAATGATTCGTGCGGCAAAACATGACTGTGTAAACCTTCCATAAGATTACTGTTAAAACACTGGTGAACTGCACACCTCAACTGGTGTATTTAACACGACAGTGTAAACCCTCCTTAAGATAACTGTTGAAACACTGGTGAACTGCACACCTCAACTGGTGTATTAACACGTTTAATAGGAGTTGTTGTTTGAAGTGAAATGTGTTCTTGAAGTTCTAGCATGTTGCACGAAAGCTGTTACAGAAACACACCCACATCAGTAGGCACACGGACTAAACACCAAGTTCATTTAGTCCTGTTTGCCGATGATAGGGAGGTCAGGGTTTGAATCCTCACCATGTATGATGAAAGTGTTTTTTCCATAATTGTTTCCAACTTTCCTGTTTAGCAAATGAGAATAAATTGCCTTCAACGTTCCTCATCCTTAGTCTATCAGTGTGAATAAATGTGGATAAGCATGAGAGGTGGAAAGATGCAGTGCAAATATTTATTAATAAAGAAACACTAATAGCCATGATAGTACAGTAAAATTATCATGCAAACAAAGGTTTACACTAGATTTTGCTCATTTAAATCAAGTGTTCAATAGTTTACAGCAGGGATCTTCAAACCGCGGCCAGTAGTTACGTTTTTTGCGGCACGCTGGGTCATGGAAAATATAAAATTATTTCAAGAAAAAAAATTACAAATACAGATTTATATTTTACATGATCAAATAATATTACATTATTTTATATAACTTAAGATATTTGCTGTTTGCTTGAAGAAAAGTATTGTTTTAATACAAATGTGATTTGAACTGACAAATGACAACTCAAGTAGACAAGATAAATTGTGCAACCTCATACTATGAAACAAGCGAAAACATAATTCACGAGAAATCCTAGTTCCTAGTGTAAGTATAAGTGTATTAATAATGAGCTAATATGAGTATTTTAATATTTATTCAACCCAAATATTGTCGGTACAGTATTGCGGCCCGCGAGCCAACAAGAGACAGAAACTTTGGCCCTTGGACATAAAAAGGTTGAAGACCCCTGGTTTACAGGGTAGCTCCTGATGAATGAATAAAAATGTGCTGACCTTGGTCGAGCCTAGACACAGTTGTGTACTGGGCGGCCACATCATTCCTTGCAGCGATGGTGTCTTGAACAAAGTACGGGAGTTGTACCTGGGCAGCCTGGTAGTAGATGGGGTGCCAGTCAGGGATAATACCCATACCTGGTTCACCATTGCCAAACTTCTCGCAGAACTCACCATACTCTGGGTTGGTATGGCCGCAACGGTGAGGATCATGGAAGGCCACGTATAGAAAGAATGGTCTAAAACATGATAGTTGGTCTTATAAGTGATTGATGTTTAAGACAATCAGTTCCTGTAAGCTAGGTCAGGAATTCCCATAAAATTTTAGTTTAAAAAAGGCAATACAATGCTTAGCGACATACATAATTTTTGATAAAATCACCCCATTAGATATGTGTAAAGTCGTTATTTTAGATAAGAGCTGGGAGCTGTAAAAGTGGGAGAAATGGCAAGGCAGTATGTTTAGCAGTAAATTTTATACAAATAATGTAGCTGCTACAGCGAAGTTAT
>CABFWB010002641.1:38123-48606 GCA_902151455.1 Timema bartmani | reverse complement strand
GGGGGGGGGGGGGGGGGGTAGCCTACACACCAAAAAGCATAACAACATCCTAACTTCTTGTCTTACTATGTAATAAACTTTGAGCATATCATAATCCGTTACTGAATTTCCTATTCACGTAGAAATACCATACTATATTATATTCACCAAGACACGCTACAACTGTAAGCCATACAAACTATTGGGCAAAATAGCGCACAAAGATTAATTTACTTTATTTAATTTGCAAATAATATAACTTAACCAGCACAAAGAGGCATAAGACCATAACATGCCCATAAACTAAACAAACCTATTTATCAGATAAATAAATTTAGTACAATACCAATAAGTAAATATGCCAAAGCAATTCAAATGAATCCCTACATAATTTAGCAAGAAATAGAGTCGTTCCTCAGTATTCCTATAAAAGTAATAATAAAAAACCTATCCAACATAATGTACACTTACATGTTGTAAGTCCTAAATCCTAATTGCATCAAAGAGTGATTGCTACATGCTGAGTACAAGCTTATATTCAATTTAGCCCAGCGGGGAAAATATGGGAGGAAGGTAATATAAGTCCATTGATGTCATCTTAGCAAGTTATAGCGTTGGGCTCTCCTCGACGCCTGCACACAACGTCGAAAGAGTGACAGTTCGGGGGGTAGGGCAACACGTGATAGCACAGAGCGCATCTTTCTAGTGCCTGCACATCACTCGCCACTTTGGGGAAGGTGGGCCGGATCACGTAGCACTCCGGGACTTCATTTTTGTATAATGTGAATGGCGAACAGTAACTAAGAGTTAATGTGTACAGAGGAACAAAACACGGTGCTGGTTTCTCGGTCAAACGGGGTAAGTGTGTGTCCTTTGTAGGTGGCGGAGGTTAGGCGGTGAAGATGTTTGTAGCCACGGTACACATTTTCAAAACCAGCCCAATCAAACATAAAACTGTGACACAGACTGAAGACCCCCCTCCCCCAAAATAATTAAATGTCCTGAAATTGTAAGCACCACCTTAATTATTATCGCTGTAAGCTTAGACCTAAGATTTCCTCGAATAGGGCAGTTCCTTTGAACCACTTTTTCTATTTGTTGTAAACAACTTCTTTTTATTTCCTTTGTCGGGAAGCAACTTTGACAAAACTAAATATAACTCTACTAAAACACACGCTTGCTTGGTGGTGCGTTTGCAGTCCAGTTGCTGGTCAGAGAAGCGAGACGCGCTGAGGGAATTGTACCTTAACACATAAGCGAAATTAGTACATAGACATAATCCAAACAGGTAGTATGACGCGCTGCTAAAAAAAATACACTGAACATTATAACACAATATGGCACACCATGTATTTTTCCCCAGTAGTGTTTAATTACATTGTACAAGTCACAGGACTATTGTAGACTAATTATAGATAGTGTATATACAAATATTTTCTTTGTTTTATTACAATATTTATGTCAAAACTTTTTAGGCCTATTAGATAAAGAAAATGGCAAATTGAATAATATAAAGATTTATCAAGTTGGATAGTTTTAACAATGAAAATAAAACTCATTAAAATCACAATGAAACATATAAACATAAATATTAACACATTTTGGTGTTACAGTTGTGTTACAGTAGCCTACCTATATTTTTGCAATATAATATTAACCCAAGATCCTTTGTGTTGTATGACATCACATTTTCCGATAAACAATAAACTGCTTCTTTGATCCATATTATTAGAAATTTTAATTTATTTTTAATTTAATATTTACCATTAAAGGCTAGGTTAGGTTAAGTTAGAACCATAACTATGTAATCCTATATAAACTATGGAAGGTTTGGATGCTAGGTTTGTATCATAATAATAATTTTAAACATCAATTTGGGCTTTTGTATTTGTGACATCATCTAACAGATTTGGCAGTTTAAATTGGCTTAATACAGATGGATTTTTGTGTGAGCTCACATGATGTAATTTCATTTGTAGATGTTCACTATGTCTTCAAATAAGATAAGAATAAAATTGTGTCTCATTTGTAACAGTTGAGCTGGCTCGTTGTATAGATGTTTTATTTTTTTTGTTTGAGGTAGGCTTAATTAATATGCACTTTCTGAACTGACTGATTATATCAGCACACGAGCATTTTTATGAAAGCAAAAGGGCCTACCAGTTTTGCCGGGAACGGTATTTTTAAATACCTTTCAGGGCTATTTTACATGCCACAATCAACATCAGGCTTTACTTCCCCTTCAAAGAAAGTTATCCTACAACAGATTTTTATCATTCAAGAAAAATCCGTTGACCCAGGCTGTCTAGATGATTATTCGTGTTTGTAAAAACAATAATTCTTTGGGATACCATACAGCCTAGTTTTATGTGTGCCACGTGTTCTCTAACCCAGCATTGATTGACCGACATCCAATTTCTTAGGCTCGGCACAGATTTATCTGATAGCCAAACCCTTCCTTCACCTTTGACAAGACGTGTATTAATCACAACTTGTGTAAATGTGGAATACCAGGCCTCCATCGTGGTTCGGATTCCACGTTAAACTGTAGGTCCTCCATTACACATTAGTGTAAGTGCGTATAACCCGAACGGGTAGTAAGACTTGAAAATAATTAATAATAATAATAATAATAATAATAATAATAATAATAATAATAATAATAATAATAATAATAATAATAATAAACAATTTCTTAGAACAGTTTTTTTGGCTCAAAATGCCATATTTCATATTTATGTTATTTGCGATATTATTTTTTAAGGTTAGTTTAGTCATAACATGTTTTTATATTTGGAAAAAAAACCTTATAATTTTACGTTGGATGATGAACACTAACCCACTAATTGTAACCCCTAGCTTAAAGCTTAAGTCAAACAGTTTTCTGCTATTTTAAACTACAGTATGAGTCACATAAAAGTAGCCCCTGCCATTCCACGCTGCAAATATTAACCTAAAGAAAAGTACCCGGAAATTAACCCAGCAATTGTGTGTAAGTCGGACAAAACGTGCATGTGTAAGCCTATTGACACACTAAAGTTGAAGCCGTATCGTGTAACATGCATTCAAGAATTAAAACTGACAAAGTAAAACATGTAGGGTACTCTACATGACTCCCCAAGAGCATCGCTGACAGGACGCTTGATCCAACTCGTTGTTTTATCTCAGATGAACCCTGGTTCCATTTAACCGGGAACATCAACTCTCAGAACTCAAAGTACAGGGAAACTGAAAATCCCCACAAAAAACTGCTCCATGCCACAAAAACCGGAGTGTGGTATACCATGTTCGCACAGCGGATCATAGGACCTATCTTCTTGGAGACGGCTCTCAACACAGACATGTACACCTGAGAATATTTGAATGCTTTTAGGCACAATTAACCCATGAAGAGCTGAAGTGGTGCACATTTCAACAAGATGGGGTCACGGGACAAACATGCACACTTCAGGAATTGTAGGAGAACATCCAAACGCTATTGCGGGCATCGATGGTACAGTATTGCAGAGAATTTATCAAAACATACTGAACCGGGCTTAGAGGTGACTTGAAGCCGAGGGAGGCCATTTCCAACATCTTCTTTAGCAGCAGTTAATGTATCGACACACGTTTCATCTCTACTGTACATTTGTATTATGATATTACTATACATTTACCCACTGTCACATGCATCGTATTGTACTTTTTAGGAACTCACTCTTTATAAAATCACCAGGTATCCAGTTTGAGGCTAGAGTGTGTGATTCCAGAAAAGCCTTTTTATTGTAGGGTTAGATACTGCCTCCTACAGAAAGCGTACAAAGGAATAGTTCACACAAAGACCTGAAATAGGTTTTATTCTACTGGGAAGAATACTATTTTTTTTCCTAGGATTATGTGTAAAAAAATGCTAATATGACCATCATAATCATCATAAACATAATCATTATTAATTACACACTTAAGAAGACAGTGAATTGAATGACTAACCAACATCCCTAGACATGGGTGAGCTATTTTTGTTTTTAATTTGTTAAAATAGGCCTATATTTTTTCTTTAGGTTTTAATCGATTTACCATATTAATTTAATTGTAAAATTGTAAAAATTATAAAAAATGATAAGTACTATGCCCATCAATTACATCACATATAAATTAATTTTGAACCAACCAGGATCCAAACCAAAATCTTGTAGGTGAGAGGATTTGGTGGTTATCCTCATATAAAACTTAAATTCTAAAATACTAAGCCATGACAACATTGATCAAACAACCTCTTTTGTTAATAAGAAACTAAGAATTATTTCTAAAGGATTGTATTGTTTCTTCATACTGATTCACTAGTATATTACACTTAGCATGATATTCTAATATTTTATCTTACAATTTACAGGTAGTACAATTAGAACCCGAAGAGGTAGTAAGACGTGGTGATAAAAAAAAAGTTAACATTTCCTCCAAGATACTCCAATCAAACATTGTCCTCTACCTTCCCCCTTAAACACCCTTATTCCAAATTTTTAGATCGTGATTAATATATTTCATTAATATAGGGGTGTACGAAGTCTATTTTTTCAATTCAAAGCAAGCTCTAATTGAATATATAAAATATTCTCGAAGTTCAAATATTTCCTTTTATATGTTTTATGCTTGAAAAAATATCATATTGGGGTGATTTATTTAAATCTATACACTAAAATAACTTTGAAAATGTTTTATTGCACAATTGTTTGTAACATTTAGTGTTACTCTGACAAATCAAGCTATTACCACAGTATACAATTCAATTTCTTCATATTTTTTTCCATTTAAATATTAATTTGTAGTGTAAAAAAATCTCAGAATGGCTATAATTGAACATACTTGGAGTATTTTAGCTATTAATATTTTTACTGGTGAAGCTTCGAGGCTAAAATTTGTTTCGAAGAGAAGTTGAAGCTGATGTTTGTTTCGAAGCCAAGTCAAAGTTTTGAAGCTTCGCACACCCCTACATTAGTACATTAAATGGGGTTAAATGATTTCCACTTCATTAAATCCTAACTTGTTTGAATGGCTAGAACAATTATAATTACTCATGTAACCTCTTTGATCCAACTAAGACCAGTTTTCAGTGCTGGTTTTCTTTGCTTTCTTGGAATATTACTTTTTTCTTTTCTCTTTTACATCGCGTCTCACTATACAGTCGGGCTATCTGCAAATATTTAATTATGCCATTGGAGTAAGTATGAGAGCAAGGTAGTATTTTATAGATGTACCCACATTCGTGTGGAGGATGAGTGGGAAATAACTTAAGAAAAATGAGATTCAAACTTTCACCTCCTTGTCATTGTCTTAACAGACAAAAGGGGACTGATGCCTTTGTCTGAATGCTCATTGATTGAGGTTTTAGGGATGTAGCCTATTGTACGCAGTACATTCAAACACCTAGAATGTTGATGTTTAAACAATGTAAATATTTTCTCATTATTTGGAAAAAAAGCGTTTTCATTTCAAAAACATGACACACATTGTTAAAAATATAAACAACTATTAAAAAATTAATCAAAATATAGCCTAAAAATATAATGTCCTACAGTAAACAAATGGGTACATTTCTTTTACATAAGACAATTAAACATATATTTGTATTATTTTATTCTTAGTTCACATACACATAGTAAATAATTACAGGTTACAGGAACCGAAAAGGGTCGGACCACACAACTTGTTTCCTAGGAACCCCCTAGAATCCCCTATACCTAATCCCTAACCTTTTCTTCTATTATAACTCTGGGGACTTCAAGACACTCTAAGTTAGTATACTCAACCGATTCTTGGATCATTTTCTTCTCACTACAAACTCTAAATCCAGATAAATTATGTTCCTTAGGCCCCTCTATCGCCGAAAAATTAGGCTCGGCCACAGTTTGTGCCAGTCACCTTGTCATGTCCCTTTTATGTTTTGATCACAGAACAGTAACATTATCTTTTATTAAAATTTCTGCTATGGTGGGGGCTGAACAATTATATAAAATGATGGATTAAATAGCTAAGCTATTATATTTGCTAATTACGGTTACAACCACATCTAAATATCATATTCTTTAAAATGAAAAATGACACCTGGACACGATAATTGATTCCCGTGTCCAGGTGTGATCTTTCAATTTAATGAAAAAATTATCTAAAAGCAAAACTATTTCTACTCTTTGTATTGAGGCCAACAGAGATGCTGTGGGACTCTAAGCTTCCCCTACAAAGTAATTTTCAAACTATTCAAGACATAGGTGGGTCATTCTCAAATTGAGGGACAAATAGGAAATCCAAAAATTAAAAAATTAAAATTTCAGGAAATGTATAATTTATTGCCTGATTACACAAAATGTATTAAAGAATTAAGTAATAATACCATTAGAGCTTGATTTTACAATTTTCTTGTGTTTTTTTTAGTTTTACAAAAGTAGCTGCCCATAATCCATCACTTTGCTAGCTCTGTTTGAGAAATAAGTGATTTTACTGTCGTTAGTTAAGTGACATTGGCGTTAGTGAAGTGATGTTTGGGAAAACAGCATTTACGTTGATCATTTCACTCTACTAATGTGAGCTACATGACTCTCATTAGTTTTGCCACATAACTGACATTAGCGAGGTGATGACACCATTTTCATCACAAGCAACGTTAGCGAAGTGATGACACCATTTTCATCACAAGCAATGTTAGCGAAGTGATGACACCATTTTCATCACAAGCAACGTTAGCTAAGTGATGACACCATTTTCATCACAAGCAACATTAGCGAAGTGATAATACCATTTTCGTTACCAAGCAACGTTAGTGAAGTGATGTTTTTGCTGGACTTTTAGTTTCATAACCATGATATAAGTATAAAGCGGCAAACAAACATTGAGGTTAGTTCTTGCCTCCATTTAAATTCAACTGAACTGGCATTGGCTTAGTTATTTCAAAAACTCCAAATGATATTAACATTAGCGAAGTTATTTGCAATTAACATACTCTATACTATTTACCTGAATTTTTATACGTTGACTGAATAATATTAAATAAACTTTTAAACTAATAAAATAACAAAAACTAGTAAGTACATGACAATAACACACTACGACTAATGGGGAACAACGGAACATTCTGGAAGGTTTTAGCGCCAATTTCAAAATATTGTGTTTGTCCATTGTGTTGCTTGGGGACAAACATACATTGATTAAAATGTTGAAATTCATGAATAATTTATTGAAATGGATTCTTCAAACTAAAATAACAGTGTTACGGGAATATTTTACCGTGGTTATATATTTTTACTCTTTTTCTGTATTTTTGTATAGAACTTAAAATCTCGAAATTCAGAGGTGGGGAGAGTTACCGATGTGATCAAAGGGACTTTTAATAATCATTTCGTCTAATTTGTTTTTAATATAACCAGATTTAAATGTTTCTATCAAGTTTTATACACTTTCTAATACTAAATAAAATTGTGTTGCTTGTTTTAAAAATAACAAAATACTTATATAGGAAGGAGACATAAATTATCCCTCAATTTGAGAATGACCCAAGTGTGTTGTTATACACCCTTTCTTGCTACCTCGGGAGACAACTTGAACATTTGTCGCACCCTTAGAGGTCCTTGGCCGCACAATTTACAATGAGTTTGCACTTGTGTGTGCCAGATACATTGTTATAGCCAAGAACTGCTTGCCTATCCTTTGAATCTTAATCCAGTTGAAGGTCATTATTTAGGGAAAGGTTTTTTTTTTGTGGCATACAACGCCAATATAAAGCGATATGGTTGGTGGTGTTAACCTATCCTGAAGATAAGTTTTATTTTTCCATTAATTGCTCAAATTCACCCATGTACTTTGCTGCAGTTTTTATGCCAGCACTTCACTTTTCACCAACACACTATATAGAGATATACCATACCTGCCTTTAAACTTGTGTAACCACCCTGAAAAATACTTTGTCACAGTTTAGGTTTAGTTCGTTATGGAAATGTTTGGCCTGTTCCATAAACATTTCACCTATAATGCTTACACCATCATTACATGTGAGCTTAAACCAGTTTATAAGTGCATTGTCTAAATTACATTTATAAGTGTATATACTTGTCCCACCTTTTAAATTATTTCAACACTATAAACTTTTCTAACACTCATTCTTAGCAAAAAACTTTAAAAAATTTTTTTTTTCCTTATGCCATAGACTGGTGATCAGCCAATGCTATAGAACTTGTAAAAGGCCTTCACCAAAGTTTTTTGATATAATTTTTTCAGTCATTTCAGCTTTTCAATAAAATATAATTTATGCTTATGCTTATCAGCACATGCACCACTCACCACCATCCACATCTCTTGATATATCGGGAGACATAATTAAGAGCTAAAGTACAGACAGAGTATAAGTTAGAACACGAATATATAACTAAAACTCTTGGCTGCAAATTTAAACAATTGTGGCGCCTTTGCACTCAAAAAAGTGACATCTTGTAAATTGTGCTGGAACACGAGATTTGCTGGACTGAAAAGTTTCAACCTGAATGCTGTTTTGTCTCACTACTCGTTCTGGTTATACTCATATGTACTAATTATGCTAGTGAGGAAGGTTGCATATTGAGGAAATGTACCCATTCGCAAGGAAGACGAGTGGAAAACGACATAGATAAAATCACCCTCAATACACTGGACCAGGATTCAAAACGGGGTCTCTCGGTCATCGACAGTCCAGTCTATTACAAGCGTTATGGCCTAGGCCATTCCATCACTAAAGCGGGCGCTTAGTATAGAATTTACTTGTATTCCAAAAATAAATACTCGCATTGTTGATCACACCTTCTAGCCCGCAATAGCCTGGATTTTTACTCACTTAGTGGTCAATGTTCAGATCACCACTTTGTGCTGCGAATGTAGTTTTTCCATATCTTCTCTACACTTATGTGGGTGCAGTTCCTCTGAAACCACCCTTTGTTTAAGTAGGGCTAGTTAATAACAATTTTGTTAAAAACAGTAGCTAAACTTTTTTCAAATCAATTAGAATCAATGTTCTATTTTTTCCTGTGTACTAGGAAAGTTACCTGATGTGACGAAGATGTTAAACGGCTTACATCCCATAGCTTTCAAACTAATTATTAGATCTTGGCCAAAATTTGAACACACATGGGGACTGCTAAAGACACCCACAGGTTTGGTTTTTGATCTTCTTTAGAAGTACCCAATCAGGCCAAGGATGTTAAAGGTAAAATAATCAACAATTTCGAGCATGTGTGAAGCTATAAAAGTAGCACTATTAATTTGATCAAACTAATCAAAGTTAGTGTGTGCTTATTGGGGTAGCCAGAATAAAACTAATGCGATGAAGCTGCTGTAAAATATCTTGGAGTCGGCCTTTGATAAAACTGTGACAGCAAAACTTGTCAAACTACTTTTTTATACAATTTTTATACAAAAAAAATAGAGTGAATAATACAATAGTTGCTTGGTAAATTTTTAAATAATATGATTCCTTACTTTTAGGGTGTTCAAAATCTACCTAAAAATCTATACTAGCAGACTATTTGATTCCGACCAGACTTAGCTAAGCACATTATTCCCAATAACTTAATTAAGTTCTCCAGATTTCTATCTTGTGACCACTTTAATTTTTTCCTGTGCCTGAATCTGATCAAAATTTTGAAATAAAAGATTGCATTCAAATTAATAAAATTAAGAAAGTTATTAATTTAGATATAGGTAGTATTAGTTTGATATTTCAATATATGTACCAAGAGGCCAACTAACAGGACTACCAACTAAGATTGATCATCTGCAAGTGTGCTGCCAACCACCCAATTATTGCATGTACGCGAGCTTGAAAACTTCATTTATCTATTAAAACCTGGAGCCTATCCACAAAATTATGTCAGGGTTTGACCAAAATTGGAAAATAAACTACTCACTCTGAATTACAGGTGAAGGTAATAAGGGTTGAGTTCCCAAGGGCAAGTTGAGAGGTGGTCTATTATGGTTTTCAATGTTTCAAC
This sequence comes from Timema bartmani, assembly GCA_902151455.1. NCBI lineage: Eukaryota > Metazoa > Arthropoda > Insecta > Phasmatodea > Timematidae > Timema > Timema bartmani. Next base: position 38,641 of record CABFWB010002641.1, on the reverse strand, counting down.
ACTTGTTAGGTCCTAGTTAATAAAATATTATCACTGCTGGCTTAGGTAATATTTGTGGCTTGAATAGCCAAGCTATTTAATTAATGTTTTGTTAAATACGGTTAAATATTTTTATCTAAATATCATTATTTAAATTGAAAAATGACACCTCAACACAGGAATTGAACCCAGAAACTTTGGCTTAGTATCCTAATGCTCTAAACACTGAGTTATCCAGGGTTCAATTCTCGTGTTCAGGTGTCATTTTTAAATTTAAAGAATTAAGAAATTTATATTTTCTCTCTGATTGCCAAACCCTTCCTTCACCTTTGACACCTTTGTGTGGAATGTTAGGCCTCCACCGTGGTCCGGATTCCATGTTAAACTGTAGGTCCTCCATTTCATCTCACAATCACCCTACCATTACACATTAGTGTGTGTATAACCTGAATGGGTAGTAAGACGCAGTGCTAATAATAATAATAATAATAATAATAATAATAATAATAATAATAATAATAATAATAATAATAATAATA
>CABFWB010002641.1:11534-36481 GCA_902151455.1 Timema bartmani | reverse complement strand
TGCATGCAATGTTAACATGGCTGGGTAGTAGACATAACAGCCATAGCCACTCTTCTCTTAACTTCACATTCTCTCTGCATGCAAAGTTAACATGGCTGGGTAGTAGACATAACAGCCATAGCCACTCTTCTCTTAACTTCACATTCTCTGTGCATGCAATGTTAACATGGCTGGGTAGTAGACATAACAGCCATAGCCACTCCCCCTGCACTAGCTTGCTGTGGCCATTACAACTCTCATAATAGTGTTGTGGAATGCAGTAAATGTTGACTGTAAATTCTATACATGCATGCCCCATATTCCTGAGGGGTTTTGTCTCCAAAGTTAGATAGGGAAACCATCCAAGACGGCACTGAATGTGATCATGAGCACATCTCATGGTCTAGGAATAACAAGTCTGTTTGTAAATGAGTTGTTTTAGAATGTTTTGTTCTGTTAATTTATCTTTTCCATCTCTCATCTGGGTGTAGTCGATGGTCATCAATGGAGCATATCAAGGATTCTTCATAGGGCCAACACCAATTATTATAATATACATATAAATCTTGTGACAGCTTATCTTACATGATAACTTGTAAATTACCTGTCTCCGACCCAAGGCTGAAGCTCATCCCTGATTGGTTGTGGACTAGGAGTTCTGATTTTCTGATTTTAGTATTCTGTCCAGGGGATTGCTGTTGCAATTCCTTACATCTATCTACCCTTTTCCCAGGCTTATCACAAGGCGAGGAGGGTGCCTGTTCCCTAAGGCTAAACAGAGGTTCACTCTGTAGTGAAATAGATTTATCCTTTCATAATATTTCAGATAAAAAAAGTTCTCACCCTTAATATATTTCAAACTAAGGAACAATCTTTTGATAATAAAACTTTATGAGTCCATATGTAACCTTCTCAACTAATCTGTGTGGTCACTTTACTTGACAACAACTTTCTGTCGCTAGCACAATATTCTTCTTTGTTCACTGGTTCCCCACCCCTAAAAAAACTTTGTCTCCTTCTATCTCACGCTCTCTATCTCACGTTTCTGGAAGCTGATGGAAGCATAAGGGACTTCTACGCGCATAAATGGACCTCAGCTAACCCACTCACTTTCGTGGCCAGCCTGTATATGACCGTAATGGCTTCGCAAATGAAATGAGGTCGGCACAGAATAAGTGTTTTTTGTCCAATCTATAGTTTGTTGTGATTGTATAGCGGCTGCATTGTTGGTTAAAATAATAACACTTCATTTTTTTAAATTCTTATTTATTATTCACTTGCACCAATTATTTAGCTAGAGTGTTAAATTAATTAATGAAATCATATATTTAAATTACTATTTATTACATTGGTTGACTTCTATTATTGCACTCGATATACGTCACGCGTCTTGGTTAGTGTGAGAGTGGCCGTCAACAGATTTAAGATAAATTCACAATATCACTTGCTTTAGCCGTGATGTAATCTAATTATTATTAGCTATCACGCCTGATTCCTTTTTATTATAATAAGATCTGCTGCGACTAACCGAGTGGCTAACGCGAGGTGTCGTTAAATGAGTTACAAAAACATTACACCCCAGAGTTGACCCGGGATCATCCTTGGCCTATGCCCCCTAATCGACTCAACTGATATTTTTTTAAATATCAGGAAAACACTCCCATTGATCCTCGTGACCCAGCATGGAAAAAGTATACTAACTGTCCGCCCGCCCGTTAGTGGTCCCATACAAGGAAAGAAAGCCACCCCCTTAACAGCTTTTAGGAAGCTATTGTTGTACCAAAGGAGACTCTCACAATGTTCCTTGATACCTGGTTAGCAGGTTATTAACCTTGAAATACCCCATTACTGCCTACAAGGTTGCTAAAAACATCTTATTTTCTAACGTGTTATTAAAGAATTGCAGCAGGACTTCAAAAATAGCAGCCACACATGCACGTAGCTATATTTCTTCTTAAGTTTTACCTTCCTCATCTATATTATGTTGGCATAGTTAATGCGTGTAACCCAAATGGGTGGATGTCATATTGAATATTCCTCTAAAATATCTATATATTACTCTCCCTTTGTGCCACAATCTGTGGTTTAGAGATCAGCGTCGTCATTCTATTTTGAGCTCTCATAATTTATTTGGATTCACCCCGGGTACCCATATACTGGTTGTTTAAATGATTATATTAAATTTAGAAATAACTTTCTTTTTGTTACACATGTGAATATTTATCATCTTTTATTCTTCTCAATACGCATATTGAACTTTACATGTAATAATTTTTGTATGAACACTAGCTTGTGCACTTTAACAATTGTATCTAGTAAAACACAACTCACTTCTTTTATATTTTCAGTACAAGAGAAAACACTTCTCTCTAGACCAGGGATGGGCAAACTATGACCCGCCACTGAGTTAAATTTGGCCCATTTAATAAATATAATTTAAATGTGTTGTATTTTGAAGCCGGCCTTTTTAAATACAACATAACTGGATTGTTATAAAACCATGCAAAAATCAACATTTCCAAACTTGTTAGATCATATCCAAAAATATATGGCAATATTCATGCAAACAAGTGTTTTCAACCATAAAACTTAGGAAAACTGATCATAGAAATCAACTTACTGATGAGTATCTGTCTTCTCTCTTGAAAATATTCCCCTCTCTTTCACTCATCTCACTCCCCACCATATAAATCTTCTGAATTAACTTAAAAATACACTTAAGTCACTAAGGTATTTATGATTGTTTTGCATTATGCATGAATTTAAACTTATTTTTGTCAGTGTATTATGTGTGTTTACTATTTTTACAATGTATTTTGAAGAAAAATTAATGAATATAAGTCTTTANTTTGAAGAAAAATTAATGAATATAAGTCTTTAGCCTGCCAATTTTTTTTTTTTTTCATTTGACCCTCTTAAAGTAAGTTTGCACATCCCTGATATAGACATTTATGAACAAAGTCTGAATAAAATGTATTTTTTTTTTAAACTTTTGGGAGCGATTGAATACATGTCTTACTATTTCAAGATTTATCAACAAACATCGAAACACATCTGTCTACTTTTACATTTTCAGGATAAGTGTTTTTTAGTCACGTGGTAATTTGTGAGCCTGTATTTGTGAACCTCTAATTTTAGCAGTCTCAAACCCAAAACTCTCTTTCTTTTCATTCACGAATCAAAAACGCATGGAAGTCGCTAAAAACATATGTGGGAGGAGTTATTACTAAGATGCAGATGTTCCAAACGCATACACATTGTGGAAGTGATGGCTAATCTGAATATTCAACAAGTACAGACACGAGAAATACTTTATAAGATGAATAAAATATTGAAATATGAAATTAAAAATATAATTTATGCTAAAGGGTTAACTTCACATATAAAAGTGGTGGAAAACCTACATAATTTAAGCCTCTCCAACATATCCTTTCTTCCCACCATCACTCCTCTATAATGGCCCAGTCCCTAAGGGCCTGGGGGGAGTGGGGGTGAAGTACATTGGGGACTATTTGTGTCTTGTGACCCTACGATAGTTGTGAAGTCTCGGCAGGGACCTTGAAGAGTGGCGGCTAGCAGGGTCTAGTGAAGCTATGATAGGCCTAGTGGTTTTCAACTTGCTTTCAAAAATGGAACAAAAAACCACAGAAAGGCTAGATTCATTTTTATATGAGCTACTAAAATTGACTGTCAACATACTTTCTCAAAAAATAATTTGAACTAACTGTTTAGGCTAGCATCAGATTGTGTATGTATTCAGTTTTTAATACTAAATATATCGGCAGAGTTTCCTTACCTACAGTTTGGTAAACAACAAAGTTTTTATGTTCCATACGATCAATGTTCATCTTTCACTACTACTTCAGTTTTATAGTAAATTTGTACCATTTAAATAAATATGTACAACTTCCTGTTAAAGTAAACATTTGTTTCAGGTTGTGATACCTCGCTTCAAACCTACACACTTGAACTCATCCTTGAAAGGTTTAAACTTCTCCCTTGCAACTATGGCCAAGAGGAATATTTTGCTACTGTTCGATGTTGATGGAACATTGACTGTGCCACAGAAGGTAAATGTTTTTGATAAATAGAAAGTTAATTTCTCATATTAAAGTTTGATTTTAACCTTTGTTTTGCAGTACCATAAACATAATATTAGGAAAAAAAAAGATTCATTTGAATTGTAGTGTACATAAATGTATTAATATGGATACAAGCTATCTCTTCAAGCGTGTGCGCATGCACGCACACACACACACAGACAGAGTAGAAGGGGGAGAGAAAGCTGTAATATTTCACGTTAGGTTACATAAGTGATCTCAGATCAGCTAATTTAACTACTGTACTTCAAAACCACACTGTACAGACAGGTGTAAGTTGTAGGTAGTTAACTCACACCATCAAAAGTTGATTATCAACCTACCTTGAACTTTACTCAGATAAAATAGTTAAAAAGTTGCAGGTAGGTTACTAAACCCTCACAATATTATGAAAGTTAAGACTTAGATAAATTGATCTAGAAAATTATAAAATTAATTTATAAATTAAGCAGTTAGTAAAGTGGTTAATGTATTATGTGAAATTTACAAGCACTACAATTTAAATAAAATTTTCATATAGAAACCTAATGTGTGATATGAACAATTAGCTAAAATTATAATGCATCATCAACTAAAAATATAATGCTCAAACGAGTTGATGAATAGTCTTCAAACATAAGTTGACACATTAAAATATTAATACAAAAATATAATATACAATATAACGTGTCTTCAAACATAAGTTGACACTGTAACGTAATCGGAAGTTTGATGATTTAATTATTTAATTGTCCCGCGATTGGGCGACAATTGTAACGAATTTCGGCGGTTTGATTAATTAATTATGTAATTGTCCCGCGATTGGGCGACAATTGTAACGTAATCAGATTTTTGACGATTTGATTATTTAATTGTCCCGCGATTGGGCGACAATTTTAACGTTATCGACGATTTTGATAAAGTAATTTCCCGTGATGGGAAGCCTATTGTGATTAAGTTGAATGTTTATGATATAACTGGTTTTTATAGCTCCGTGATCGAGCGCCAATTATTATATTTCCGTCACGCGTTGGGCGTCTATTATTATGCTATTGTAATGTTTGATGTCTAATTGGTGTTTTATAGCTCCGTGATCGAGCGCCAATTATTATATAACGGTATTATTCACATATAATTGCCCCGATATTGGGCGACAATTCTGATGATATGGAATAATATTAGATATAATTGGTATTTATAGCTCCGTGCTTGAGCGCCAATTATTGTGATATGGAATGTTTGATATTAATACAACTGTTAATGTTGTACACTCTTTATTATTTATTTCTTTACACATTGATGAAATTAAAGTCTGTATTGACTGTGATCACTTTTACTTTATCGTTGATACACATTTCCTATATCTACTGCATGTTTACTCCGGCCCTCTCTCTACGTCTACCCTCTCTACTTCACCGGCACATTCTGTTTACGTCTACCCTCTCTCCTTCACCGGCACCTTCTGTTTATGTCTACTCTCTCTCCTTGACCGGCACCTTCTGTGTATCCTTCTACGTATATTTTCATTATATGCGGATGGGTCCCTTGCTTGGACATCTCACGACACTGTCAAGAGTAACCAATCAGGTATTTCTCTGCAACAGGTGCAGTGAAAGCTAGCTTCCTATTGGATATAGGGAGCTGGCTTTTCTCGCTAGTTTGTTAAATACTGCGGAGTTATATTTTGAGAAAAGTAAACAAGTTTTTCTAGTGAAATCCTTTTACGGACTATTCTGCGAAAACGCGTGATTCTCCATGGATGAAGTAAAAGGATAATTTACATACGATACTTTAAAGAAAAATACCTTCATCCATGACTTTTTAAATATATGAGAGCAGTCCAAAAATCAACTACATTATAACACATTAAAATATTAATACAAAAATATAATATACAATATAACGTGATACGAACAATGTTCTTAAGTCCAGATTTGTTTTGAAATTAAAGAAAAAAATTCAGTTAACATCTGCCAAACTGATTTAGAACATTAGTTGAACTAAGTCTGGGTTTGTGTCCCATTACTCCTTTTTGACTTCATTCCGACATGTTACAATATGTTACAATATGCCTCGTATATTCTCAGTAAACATACATTTTAGGTTGAGTACTGTACTCGGTTATCCTAGGGCTAGTTACCTAGCTTACCTCAAACTTACTTAAAACATAAGTTGTAGCTGTGTTATTTAAGTTAATCTGGTTTGGTTATCAGCTTCACATCTACCCATCTAAGCTTTTGACTAAACATTATTTCAATTTCATAAAAAAATGTATTAGTGTACTATATCATGATTCATTTTATGTTTTTGTAGAATCGGGGCTAGCAACCGTTCAATCACACAGCAGTTTTCAGTAAACAACGTTGCAGATAAAATTTGATCTTTGACTCTTATAAACTTGGAAATATATCATATTCTTTCACATTATTTTTGAAAACGACCTAAATAACCTTGATTACCTGTAATTGGTAATGTAAATATGTTTTTGTCTTAGTGATCATGTGTTTAATCTGCAAACGAAGAGCGAGATATGCAAGTTTAGACTCTAACATCGACAGAAGATCTAAGCTGTTTTTTTTTGAGCTTAGTTTTGTTTAGCAAAAAAGATAGCATTGAAGCTGTCCTTTTTCTAGTTAGTCTTGGGGTCTTAGTTGAGTGGTTTGCTGCTACAGTAGTGCTACCCTGCATATTTACCCCTTTAGTGTCTGAAATTGGATAAAACCCAAGAAAAAATTCTTGAACTGCAACATAAGTGTCAATATTTACAATTCTGACTGCAAATGCTATCTTTTTAGTGTGACTGGCATTCAAGAATCACTGACAAATATTTTGCTTTCATTACAAATTCCTTGATTTTTTATTTTATGCCACTAGCTAAAACAAATATGATTTCATGTTGAAAAGCATTGCCTAGTTAATGAGGCCTATGACTTTTAGCAGGTTGGGATGATGTTATGTTATTGACATTCTGTGAGATAATGGAGTCAAATATTGCCAACATTTCTATAGTATTCAAAAAATTCCCACTGTTTGCTTCCTTTAATGTATAATTGCCCCCACCCCTTCCCCGCCTCCCTGAAATCTAGAGCCCTCCGTTATCTAATCAGTGATCAGCTAAAAGTAGCCCTATATCATATCCCTTTAAGTTTGATGGTAAGGGAATAAGACAAGAAGTATAATATTATTTATTAACAATTGCCATGTTTGCTATTTCATCGCCAGTCACTCTATTAAACATATTGAATGATATTTTAATTTTATTCTTTAAAAGTGCATAATAAAGAGACTGGCCGCCTGCGTGCATGCACACGCTGCACGCTCACCAGAACCTGCCCCACATCTAGATGGATCTACCAAATTTAGATGTGTAAATCTCCCCAGTGTAAATGGAATATGAATATGGTCTATTTTTAATAGAAATACATTCTCAGTTGTTTTCTTGCTCTATAATGAGTTAAAAGCAAGGGTTCAAACTTGTTCTTAGATCGAGAATATTATTGTTTGGTGGACAAAACAATATTAACCTATGTATTATCTTTAACTATGCAATTATACCAGTTGTTTTGGTTGTTAAAACATATTTTGGTTGTGATTCTGTTTGATTGTGGAAAGTATTGTACGAATTTAAGTATAACTATTAGAGATTTGTTGTTTATATAATATTCTGTGTCACACTCAGGATTATATGACCCACATTGGTGGACATGCAAACTATATATTACATTCATTTAGCCTGGTTTGATGGTGGCAGAGAAACCGGGGGCTCGAATCCTGGCTTGATGTACTGAGGGAGATTTTCTTAAATAGTTTACCCTTCTCCTTCCACACAAATGTGGGTACATTACCTCTAAACTCTACCATCCTCATGCTGTTTCCATTAGTATAGTTAACATATCTATAACCAAGATGAATAGTAAGACTTGAATTGTGTGGTTCTATTTAAAAATTTGATATAAGATTTATTTCCAATCTCTTAACATGTTGTTACCTGCTTCAGTGGCCGCACAGTCTAACACTCTACTCTCGCAGTAAACAAAACCCCTGATGGTGGGGAGATCGAGTTTCAAATCTCAAATCAGGTGTACTCAGGGTGGTTTTCCCACTATCCCTCTATGCAAATTTGGGCACACTTCCTCCTAAATATAACCTTCCTAATCCTTGAAACCATTAGTGTAATTAGTACATAGGTGTATAACCCAAGCGGGTAGTAAGACATGGTGCTAAAATTTGTTGTTCTTACGGTCCCTTCATTGTTAGTGTGCAAAATATATTTTGTTTTATTTTATTATCTATTTCAGGTGATTGAATCAGAATTGGAAAAGTTTCTATTGAGTGAAATAAAATCAAAATATACCATTGGAATTGTTGGAGGTTCTGATCTTAAGAAAATATCCCATCAAATGGGGGGTGAAAAAGGTTGGTGTTATTATTTCTTAATTGATAGAGACTAGTTGGCTGGATAGATTTTGTTAGCTCTTTAACTTTATGACAAATTCTTCTTTGTGTTGATAAAATGTATTACATTAGTTGATAGTACTATGGACCAAAAGGTGAATTCTGCTCTGGCCTAAGCTACCTCTCATTAATAATAATGGTTAGGAACATCACTGGTTCAGAACCCGGACATTTGTAGTTTTACACCTTAAAAAGAGTACATATCTGAGACAAAGAGGACATATGGCAATCCTGCCTACCAGCAATATGAATTTGATTTTGTTAATATGAATACATATATTATGATAAATTTTACTAGGTATTTTTATATATTTCTTGGGTCTCTTTACATGATGGTTGGTACTTAAAAAATAGCCAAAAAGTAAAACTCATGTCTTAAAAATTGTCTTATCATACATAACTAACTTAAATAACTCCACCACTTTGGAAAACCACAGAAAGGAGACATTTTCCTACATTTACTAAAATAATATGTTTGTTTGTGCAGTTTTAACCAATTTCGACTATGTATTTGCTGAAAATGGATTGATAGCTTACAAAAATGGATCATTCTTAGGAAAACAGGTATGTGAATGGATTTTAAGCAACAATTTTTTAATTAAAGGGTGTTCAGCACAGTTTTGGAAGCTCAGAGAAAAATAAAGAAGTTATTTCTAAAATTTTACAAAACCTAATAAAAAGTTTAGAAACACCTAATCATACTATCAATTTACCAAATCACTGATTAATATCTGACTGAATCGTCACCATTTCTGTTAAATATTAATCAAACTAAGGATGAATAGGTAGGGATGTGGTGTCAAAATTAAAGTATCGATACTGTACTCATTAAAGGTATCGAAATAAAAATATCAATACCATAATAGTATCGAAAACAGTAAGTATCGGTATCAAAATTTTAATCTGGAAAAATTGTTTTTTTTTCTAGTAATAATTTCAACTTTTGCATCATAATTTTATTTTCATATTTATTTAAACATTGAAAATTATAATGATTTAACCATATTATAGTATACTAAGGTCTTCACTTCTCTATTATATGTTGGAACTTGAAAGGTATGATAGATAGTACTATATGATGGATATTATAAAAGGTTTTATCATATCATCTAGAGTTCTTCTTGCTTGTTATACAGAAAACAGTGAGAATTGAGAAATAGTGTCATTTGTTCTTCCTTCATATTATTTGGCCATTAAACATTTAATATCAGCATGAGTGAAGATAACATAAAAGTTTTTTTTTTATACTGGAGTGTGAGTACTAATATCAGTAAAAGTATCAGAAAAAGTATCGAGTAAAAAATTAATGGTATCAAAAGGAAAATATCGATATTAGTAAAGTATCAATACTTTTTTCACATCCTTAAGTGCAGCTAGCCCCTAGAGTACGCAATATCACTATAATGATATATTATCTTGGACGTATTTGTTGCTTTTGCTGTGTGAATAAGGTATGGTTAAGTAAATAAAATATAGTTAAGTTAATTCAGCCAACAGAAAAAATAGGGAGTATATAAAATATAAATAACTAAAATCCAAAAAGACAATTATTTAAATAGAAAGCAAAACTCTGTGTAAATGTGCAGGCCTCGGCTCGTACTGAAAGATGTCGGTAATATTTCATATTAGGTTGGTATACAACTTGTATTCAATTATAACTACATTACTTATAGACATAATATGATGTATTTTTAATTTTTTATAAATCCACAGCAAATAAAATCATACTGGCCCACCTAATATTGTTTTTGATAGTGTTTAATGTTGATACTTGAGGAAATCTTTATTCCTAATATATTTATCAAGTAGTTCATAATTTGAAATAAACCTTAAGGTAAATAAAATTGAATAGTTTATTTTGTTTAGAATGTTGGTTTTGCTGTTCAAAAACTTGAGGTTTTGCCTAGTGGTGAACACAACATAATCTTGGGGTTAAAAGATATATTTTATAGTCTTGATACACAGACTTGAATTTTTGAATAATGTATATTGATCACTGAGAAACACTCGCCAATTTTTTTTACCACACTCTTCAATATTATATTTGAAAAATAATTATTTAAAGATCACTAAAAAACTGTTTATTTTCCAAGGATAAAATGCTCTCACACCGAATTAATATCAAAAAAAGACACTGTGTTATTAAAATTTTTAGTAAAATTACTAACAGTGACATAGACACGCCTAAATACTCAACAATAAAATATTTTGTTCGCTTCAACTTGTGAACACACGCACGTGGTTTTATTAATTGTGTTTTATACAATAATTCACTGTTATAATTTCTATTTAAAATTGTTAGATTGTGGTTATGAGAATAACCGATTGGTTGTTTTTATAGTTTTGAAGTTCGTGTTTGCTGTTTAATTTAAACTAATTATTAAAAGCAAGAGCTCGTTAAAAGTAGCCGTAGATACAAAAAACAAATATGGCCACTGAATAGAAGATACAGCTGCCAGTTGGTGACGTAGGCTACCTTGTTGGTGAGTGAATGGCGAATGGTATTAATACTCGTGTTTACTAAATTTCAACTTTATATTATTTCACAAACATTTTGTATGTCTTTTTCTCTTTATTATCACAAACCATTTATTTATGTTAAAGATGTGCGAGGCCAGTTATAAAAATATAAATACCTGAATAAAATACCATTACTTATATAATTTCACGCTCTATTTAACCTGCAATTGCCACAAGAGTTAAACGAAAAACTAGAATGGATTTATTAGACTATTTTTTCTTAAATTTGATTATTGGAAAAACAATTCTACTTTAATCCTTAGGGAAGTATTGCTAAAAGTGATTGATAATATTTTTTAGCGATAATAATAGTAATACTTAGCAAATAATAATTATTTCCAAATATGTTGACTAAAGTGACTTTCAGACAATGTTGGCATTACTGATAACATCTGCTAGATTCTGCTAGCTGTCAGGTAAAACCAAAGAAGTGGTAGATCAACTGTATCTTAAATAAGACACACTCCAACTCCCATCACTGTTACAGGGAGTCTACCATCCGGGAAAATCAGGGAAAACGGGAATTAGCCGGGAATTTGAAGTGATCGGGAAAAAACGGGAATAAGTAGGGAATTTGGTAAATTACAATGAAAATCAGGGAAAATGTTGTTTTACTAAAAATATGAAATATAATAATCATTAAATCAGTAAATTATAATGTGATTCAAACCGTCATTTTTTTTCTTTTTAGCTGTGAAATATATTTTNAAAAACGGGAATAAGTAAGGAATTTGGTAAATTACAATGAAAATCAGGGAAAATGTTGTTTTACTAAAAATATGAAATATAATAATCATTAAATCAGTAAATTATAATGTGATTCAAACCGTCATTTTTTTTCTTTTTAGCTGTGAAATATATTTTTAATTCATAGTAAACAATGTTAGTACAAATTAAAAAAAAGTTTATTTACATTTTAAAACTTATTATTATTCATAACAAAATATAATAGAAAAACGAGGGGAGAGGGGAGGTGAGTTAGAAGGATGTGACATACTTTTTAGTCGGGAATTTTAGGAAATGACCAGGGGAAATCAGGGAAAAGGTAGGGAATTTCATTGGTCAAGTTGAGTAGACACCATGTGTTAGAACAAATTATAATTTTTATTAAATAAAATAGAGCCACTCGCATCTTTGGTTGAATGATCTAAGGCATCACACTCACAATAAACTGGATTGCAAATGACACAAAGGTCGGGGTTTAAATCCTGGTCAGGTGTAATGTTTTTCTGCTCTAATTGGTATTCCTTTCCTCTTTCCTGAAAATGCATTTACATTTCCTCTAAATTATACCTTTTTTAAATCTCTTACCCATTATTATAGGCATGTGGATCGTGCTGCATAAAAATAAAATAAAAATAAATGGTACGGCACACCGCACAGACTTTCTCTCTCTTTCTATAAACTCGTAAGATTTCTGAACGGATGTCGGGAATTTTAGGAAATGATCAGGGGAAATCAGGGAAAAGGTAGGGAATTTCATTGGTCAAGTTGAGTAGACACCATGATTAGGCATTATCTACATTGTATCAAATCAAGAGAGAATTTATTATTATATTTAGTTAACCCCTCTTCTATATTGTAAACAATAATCAAGGTCATGTGAACTATTAATCAGCCTTGAACAAGGTTGCTTTAACATTTCTTCATGTTAACCAAGGTTGTATATTGGACATGTGGGCAACCTTTGTTTAAGTTAAGCTGGAACAATCACATTCATTAGATATTATTTCATTAAATTTTCTCATGAAAGTCATGAACAAAAATTGAAATGCAAGGTCATTCCCTCCTGTTTATGCTTTAAGAACTGATCACATTTTAAAGAAAAAGAGAGGTCTTTATTGCCACCAAAACGTGTTTGTTGAAAAAAAAAAAGTGAAGAAATGCGTCTTTTGAAATATCACTTCTACGGGCTCAGAAGGAAAAAACCTTTCTCCCATGGTGATATTAAAGAAAGCCTCTCTGTATATTTGCAGAATACACTGGTGATAACTGCAATACAATTATGAGGCGCATTGAAGAAATGGCAGATGATGTGTCAAAACTAAAATGTGCAACTGCTATTTCCAGATACATTTCAATTGCAATAGACAAGAACTGTGATGTTACTGATAATGCTCATTTACATGTGTTTGTAAGGTGCATTAATGAAAACCTTGATGTGTTTAAGAACTTTTAGGACTATGTCAATTAGGGGTGTGCGAAGGCAACTTTTTAAGTGCGAAGCGGAAGTCGAAGTCAAAGCTACCTAGGATTTTTGTTGTCACTTGGCGCATATTTAATTTTTAAATTAATTATTTTTCTAGATCTTGGCAGTAACATGGACCAGGAAAATTTTCTTATTTGTTACCTAAGGCCTATATTAATAATCAATGCACACGGGCTTACTGATAGCTTAGTGAATTAGCAATAAAGTTTTAATTTTTACTTACATCATGGAGCTTATAATATTATATTTTGCAAACTTTACATATGCATGTCTTTTTATCTGCATTTCTCTGATAATAATTGTAAATTGAATTCTCTTTTGGTTTCCCACTTTTCTTATCGGCCATTTTGAATAATAAAGAAAATGCGAAGAAGCGATGAAAAACTTCTGTGACAAAATGCACTTGTAATTTGCCACTGATAGTTCCAAAGAGAGAAAATATTAAGGACTAAACATTAAACGCGAGCTGGGATGATAGCACAACTAAGGCAATTTCTCTACTTCATACCACTGACCATGATATTTCTTTATAGGTATTTCTATTTTTTACAAAATTATGTTGGTGATAGTGAACATAAAATATTAATATTTACCTAGCCACTTTTGATCCATGCTTACTTTGTGGTAGTTAAATTACTAGTCGGTGTTAAATTCTGTTTAGTAACGGTTTTAAAATGATCAAATATTGAAAAATGTAATATTTGGTAAGATAAAATTAAATCGTTTGATAATTTATCAAAGTTTTATCCTTCCTTCGAAATTTTTCGAATATGTGAAGGTTATTGTAAATACCAAAGTCGAAGCTGAAGGAGATTTGACCTTCAAATTTGACTTCGACTTTTTGAAGCTTCACACACCATTAATGTCAATTATCGACCACAACAACTGAAAGGGATATTTTTGAGGAAGGTAAAAATGTAATGTAGATGGGAGTAAACTTGAATGGGATGGATTTGAAAGTATTTGTACTGATGGTGCTCCGGCTATGCTAGGAAAGAGAAATGGCTGTGTTTATTTGCTTGAACAGTAGAGCGAAAGCTATTTTCAAATCACTTTATCATTGACAAAGAGGCTTTGTATGCTAGAGACATGAATTTTCATAGTGTTATTAATCCTGTTTTACGTTGTGTCAATATGATTTGATCATGTGCATTCAACCGAAGAGAATTTAAGGAACTTTTTGAAGAGGAAATAAATTAGTATGTTGAACTTTTACTTCACAACATAGATGGATTTCTAGGGGAGAAGTTCTTTCGTATTTCTTTAAATTAGAAGACGTCCATTTTTGGAGATGAAAATTGCTATGCCTATGGAATGTGGTTTACTTAAAGATCCTTATTGGCTTTGTGATTTAGCGTTTTTGATGGATATCATACATCATTTGAATATTCTTAACATATGGTTGCAAGGTAAAGATTCTTTATTTCCAATGATGTTTAATGAAATCAATAACTTTACATTAAAACTAAACCCCGGATTATGTAAACTACAAAGTATCAATTTCATCTTTATATGAGTCATTTGTAACTATTTTTTTTTCAGTTTCCTGAGCTTCACGATATTGCTTTAGAATTTGTGTGTAGATTCGACTTCTCATGTATATGGGATAACCATTTTCTTCTATGAATGTTATTAAATATAAATTTTGTTCAACTATTACAGATTCTTATGTTGCTGAAATTCTTATTTATGTTCTTCAAAAATTAAACCTAATATTGATAAATTGTTAACACCTTGACTTACCATCTAACCTGGCTATGTTTTACACCAGGATTACTATTTAAATTCATGTCAAAATACTTTATGAACAAGTTTAGTTTAACTGATATAACTTCTATACTCTTATTTTCAATTTCAATGCCCTAAACATGATTTAAATGAGGAGGGATGGCCAGCACACTTACCTTGGTGATACTGGAGTAGAAATTGTTTAGATAGAACACTAAAAAACACACATTTTTTAAGGTCAAACTTTCACTGTCACAGACAGCTTGTCTTTAAAAATGTGTTTGTGTGTTTTTTAGTGTTCTATCTAAACAATTTCTACTCCAGTATCACCAAGGTAAGTGTGCTGGCTAGCCCTCCTAATTTAAACCATGATTTAGCCTAGTGCTCTATTCTAAATGCCCTAAACATCATTTTTATGTCATGCTAAATTATAATTTTTTCCCTTCCCTCTGATTTACATTCTTCCTTCCTCCCACTTTTCCTCATTCTCCCTCCAGTTTCCCCTCATTCTACTTCCACTATCACCCTTCTCCCCTAGCACTTCCCTTCAGCATTTATTTATCTCATTTTCTCTCCTTTATCGCTTTATTTTACTTATTTCACTCCCCTCTCATCTATATTATTCGCCCCATATCCTTCAGTGTATATATCTCCCCCTTCTACACTATGCATGTTTTTATCATAGGCAATTATAACTATTATTGACAAAGATTACTTTTTGGGACTCTATATACTTTGTTCAAGAAAAATCAAATTTATACTTAACATATAATTATTATATATATCTCATACTGTTGATTTGCTCCATAAAGTGTTGGTTTTTCTCATTTTTCCTTGTTTGCATTTGTTTGATTGTCTAAACCACTACTGTCACAAGAGCCATCACTTTCAGAAGGTCTATCAAAGTTATTATTGCTGACACCTTCAGTTCTACACTTTCACTATCATAATCAGTAAAATCTACATCATAATCACTCGTATCTACTGAATCATTTTCATTGTCAGAATCACAAAGTATCTGTGTCATTTCTTCGTCAGTTAGCCAGTTTTTAGGTCGAAACTTTCTGTTTACTAGTTGACGCCATTTCATAATTTGACTGTACTAATAATTGAGTAACAACTCTTGGTATAAAAAACTCATGTGAAAGCTTTGGTTGAAATATAATGAAGAAAACTGCAAGTTCTATTCATACCGCTCCTGCTGTTTATGGAAGTAACACTTGCTATTCCTGAAATAATATTTTTTTTAAATACACAAAAATAAACGGAATATTTGTTAGAAAAATAATAAATAAAACTGCCAAGTTCTATTTATAACACTCCCGTCAATGGCAGTAACACCTGCAATTCACTAAAGAAATAATAAAAAAAACCAAATAAAAACTTTTTTGAAATATGAGGAATAAAACCGCCAAGTTTTATTCAAACAGCTCCTGCCATCTATGAAGTATAATCAAGAACACAATGTGCGAGCCCTGCTCATCGAAAGTTTCTGTGTGGCGTACTGAGTTGTGACGAGCCCTGCTTGTCAAAGTTTGTCAAGGGGTTAAGGGTAAAGTAGGTTCAAAAATCACATTAGATTGTATAGATATATAGTAAAGTCCACTTTAATTTTATTTTAATTTCTAGTGAAGAAATAGGTTTTGTTATAATTATATAATGTGAATGATTATAGATTCTTAGTAAAACAACCAATATTCATATATATTCGTTTTATTATTTTAGAAAATCCCATAAAATAATTGATATTTTAGTTATTCAACAATTATTGTTCATAAAAAAAAAAGCACTCAATATTTTCCTAAATTGTTATCAAATGTGTTATGTATTTAGTGTCAAAATTCACTTTTATAATCAGTTTTTTAACTTTGTGCGATTATGTATATCACAGAATAATATTTAAGTGACAAAAATCTAAATTAATTAAATTACTTGCAGTAATGTACTAATAAATGAATGATATATCACCAACCAACAAAATAGCTTGGAATCTATCCGCCAACTTTGTGTTTGTTCTCAGAGTGATGCTGGTCTGACAGGGCGCAAGATCATTGTGGACACATATGGTGGCTGGGGGGCTCATGGTGGGGGAGCATTCTCTGGTAAGGACTTTACCAAGGTGGACCGCTCGGCCACTTATGCTGCTCGCTGGGTGGCAAAATCCCTCGTCAAGGCAGGACTTTGCAGGCGCTGTCTGGTTCAGGTAATAGATTTTAAGTTTCACACATAGTAAATAGTGGAAATTATTTGACAGTCTAGGAATAGGGTCACTCCACCTCAATTGAACACAAAACAAAGTTTTAGCACCCAAGGTCTTAGATTTTGATGAAACTTGGTACACTCAATCCCTCTATGATGGCTGGTCACTACATCAAATTTATCCCTTCTAACTCAACTAGGTTTTTTTGAGACCTTCACACTTTGAGTGCTTGTTTTTTTTACCGCCTGGAAAGTCTTCTCTCTAATTTCAACTTGCCTGCCAAATAAATTCCATCTCGCACACACATCATTCAATCCCTTTGATATAAAACTGCCTCATCAACGAAAGCATGAGGATTTTAGAAGAAGAAAAAATTAACACACTAAATGCTTGTTTTAGTCGAATAAAAAAATTAATAAAAAATGTTTGCCTAAGTTTTTTCACTAAACATGTGGTTTACTATCAACTGAATTATCAGTGTGTGGGAAAAGTATCACCTTAACAATTTTTGAATGAGTCTAGAGAGATGTTTTATCATACCCAGGAATAAAATTGAAGGCGTTTTGATTCTTTCTGCAAAAGTATGTACTTTTTTCCTTAAATTTTGAGAAAATGACTACAGGAAGGCTATTTTTACAGCTGTACCCAAAATCTAAAGGCTCCTGTCCAAAAAAGGTACTGAAACAAACTTGCAGAGCTTGAAAAGTTACAGATTTTTGGTTCTTGCAGATTTTTTTGTTAGGGAGCACCACTTTTTAGTTGTCTCTAAGGGGTGGAAACTGTTGAGTAAGCCCCAAAAACTAAAAATTTCAGAAAGTAGGCATATTATATGCTCTTTATTAATTTACACTTTGTATTTTTGTGGAATTATGACAAATCTATCTTTCTGACACCTCAACATTATTTGAGGTTAGAAAGGAATAACAATATCAATTACTAATAAGATATCATTCACATTTTATTGTTTAAAAATAGTCTGTGTCTGTCATGCACAATAGACTAACTGTTTTTACCTTTCTCGGCTCGACTCGACTCCATCCAACTTTGTAACTCTAGGCCTGATCCTTTCCTTATCATTACTATCACTTCACACTTTGCCATGCTGAATTTCACTTCCTCATTCTCGCTTCGGCTACAAGTTTAATGACTAATTAATTGTTAAGAATCCTTCAAAACAATCATATTTTAACATACCCTAATCTAACCTTACTCATCACATCTGGAGGCTTCTTTGCTAGTTTAGCAACACCTTTAAAGCTCAAATAAGCCATTCCATTACCTTACCGTTTCCATTTACCCAAATATAAGAAGACCCCCATCATTTTTTAAGTGGTTCTGGATAGATTTTTTAAAAGTGCTATTTATTTTACCATGAATGAAGAAAATAATAATTATGTTAGACTTATTTTGTAATGCTAACAATTTTTTTTCTACTAAACAAAACACCTATGTTGACTTAAAATAAAATTAAGATTGCAAAATTGCTAAATTTTTTATTTTTTTCGCAAATATTGCTTTTGCATAAGAAGGTTGAGTTTTATTATGACAAATAATAATCGTTGGTGAATATCCGAGTCTCATACATACCCTACTCTCTATATAGTAAATACAAACATTGGACTTGACCATTAACACACTAGCTTCTAAAACGTGACACTTTCACACACTTATATACAGAAAATAAAATAATATAAAGTAAAGAGAGATATGAAGAAATCAAAGGAAAAATCTACAATGAACTTGAATTTAAAAGTAAAATAGAAAAAACATATAACATGTTATAAAAAATCTAAACAATAAACACATCTGCTGTGAACTATCTTAAATGTCAGCCGCCATGACAGCCTAGAGTAAAAAATTAATGAAGTTAAACAAGCGTCTTTATTCTTATTATGAACATAAAGATAATATTTACTTGATATTATTCAAAAGTTTGATATTTTGTGGAGTTTCACAAATTAAAACTAAAGTTTGGCATCTCTAAAATTGTAATGTTGTTTGAAATAAAGCACTAGGCTAAATCATGGTTTAAATTAGGAGGGATAGCCAGCACACTTACCTTGGCGATACTGGAGTAGAAATTGTTTAAATACAACACTAAAAACACAATCACATTTTTAAAGACAAGCTTTCACTGTCACAGACAGCTTCATCGGGTCAAGAGAGTAGATTGATGCTCTTGGTTGAACTGCAAGGTTGACTGTCCACAGCTGACTGTTTTTCAGTTATGATACCACTGTATAGTTGGCAGCACTTGGGATAAATAGATATGTGGATGGGTATGGGTAGAACAACTAAAAATTGTGTTATATGCTGTATTATTATTGTGACTTTTGAATGTAAGAATAAGTGTGCTGGTAGGAAGGAGAGGAACCTAAAGTTGAGCTTAGGGGCTTGTCTGGATTTGATGATATATTGATGGGCCAGATCCCATATCCTTAGTTGTGAAGGGTTGCATATCTCTTTGTTCAGGGATTTGACCCCCTTGGTTGTGTAACTGATTAAAGTCTATATTATGGGTTTCGGCATGTGATGCTACAAGCTTATCTTTATTTTTCATTTTTGTGTCATGTCGATGACCATTCATTCTTTTAGTGTTTCTGTTGTGAGACCAATGTATTGGCACTGGTTGCATTCCAGTTGGTAGATGAGGTTTTTTAGAATCACAAGTATAGTGGCCTTTTATAGGATTAATTTATTTTAGTTATGTTGCTGGAGAATGAATTTGTTGGTTTATGTATGGTGCAGATTTTGCAGGGAAATGAACCTGATATTTGTTTGGGTTCGGGTTGAATAGTAGGGTCTGGCAGTTTGGGTTTTACAAGTAAGTTACATAGATTGGCTGGTTGTATATAGGTTACTTTTGGAAGCTCCTTGAAGATATTTCGTGTAGGGGTGGAGGATTGCAGTGTGGGGAAACCGGTTTTCAAGAGATTGTTGAGTTTGTGGAGTCCAGGGTTTGTATGTAGTGACCAGAAGGATGATGTTGTGAGTCCGCTATTTTGAGCTCTTGTCTTTATTGACTAGCAACATAACTAAAGTAAATTACCAGATAAAAGGCCACCATATTTGTGATTCTGAAAATCTCATCTGCCAATCGGAATGCAACCAGTGCCAAGCACAATATATTGGTCTCACAACAGAAACACTAAGAGAATGAATGGTCATCGACATGACACAAAAATAAAGATAAGCCTGTAGCAGCACATGCCAAAACCCATAATCTGGACTTAAATTGCTGTTACACAACCAAGGTGGTCAAATCCCTGAATAAAGAGATATACAACCCTTCACAACTAAGGATATGGGAACTGGCCCATCACAATATATCAACCTCAGTTAATTCATCTACTTCCCACCAGTACATACATTATTACATTCAATGTCACAATAATACAGTATATAACCCAATTTTTAGTTTATCTATTTATTTATAGAGTTGCCATTTATACAGTGATATCATAACTGAAAAATAGTCAACCTTGCAGTTCAACCAAGAGCATCAGTCTACTCTCTTGACCTGATGAAGCTGCCTGTGACAGTGAAAGCTTATCTTTAAAAATGTGTGTCTGTTTTTTAGTGTTCTATCTAAACAATTTCTACTCCAGTATCACCAAGGTAAGTGTGCTGACCATCCCTCCTAATTTAATCGAGTAAATTCTAAGTACTATCGATTGTTTGTTTGAAATCGATTCAAGTTTTCTCATCACATCTGATTTAGCAAACGTTAGCTATGTAGGCAAAGTTTTAAAAATAAAATATGTAAAATATAATTTATTATTTGTTTTTAAATTTATTTTGATTATTGTGAATGGCTGAATTTTTAATATTTTAGACTTTTCATAGTGAAGTTATTGGGAAACTAATCAAAAACAGCACAACTAAATAAAATTTGATTATTCAAAACATTTGACTATGCCCATCACTATCACCAACCCATTTGAGTAGTTGAGGGTATTGAATACTAGAGTGGTATCGAGATTTTTAGCGTACAGTATTGATTACTGCAATACCAGTCTATACTATGGGAATCGAGTATCGGGTCAGTACAAGGTGGTTAATTTTAACGATAACCTAAAAAATCCGTGAAAATAACCAAATATCCTGTGATCTACCTTTAAAATCTGTGAACATTGATAAAATCTATTAAAAAAAAGTCAGCCCTGCACTTTTATTTATATTAAATAAAGATGTATAATCTTAACTTTTGATATAGGCCTAACCCAATCCTTTGTCTGCGATTTTGAAGCTACAAATTTGGGGGAAAAACTCGTCTTAAATCCAGATGGATATGCTAATTTTATAAAAATAAATTACAATGATTTAGCTTATTTACAAGAAAAGATGTTGGGTATTTTAGAGGTATGTCAGCCACCTTACTTGCATTTGAAGGATTTCTACACAAACTGCCAACTTTAAACATAATAAATAGAAGAAATAGTTTGAAAATTAGCCAACAGATGTTGATACTACATTACAGACTAGATCTTAAGGAACATTTTTACACTTTTACTTAACTTAGTGAAATTTAGTCACCGGGGATGTTTTAGGGAATTCTTTGAGCTATTCAAGCCTGGTATCTAGTGTGTCTATCCACCTATTGGCACACCCCTGCATTTTGTTATTAAGAAACACTATCACTACAAAGACACTACCATTCAAAATAAACATTTTAAGCTAAGTATGTCCAACACAACTTAATGTGCTAAATCTTGGTCCCATCAGTTGCATTCAAAAGGGCCGTTCACACGGCATGTGTGATTGCATACAATATTGTGAGCAATGCAATCGTTTCTTTGCTTTTGGTAGAAAGGTAACAAATAATTAATAAATCAATGATAAATATATTGAGTTTATATTCTTTTTTTATAATAAATATAACTTTAAATTATCACATTTTTATACTAATAATTTTATGCCTTATAAATATGTTATTATATATTTAATTAGTTCACGTCTGGCAGATAGGACAATCTATTGTTAACATTGGAAAAATTGTATAATAAATATAGCCGATCTAAATCTTGTTCTATTCCTTGAAACTGTAGTGTAGGGGACCTATACAAGAAGTTGTGCAAAGCAGATTGTGTACCATTTTTGGTGTTAACCCAATGCTATCTTCAAGTTAAAATTTCTTGATTGGCTCTTTTACAATAAGTTGTTCCCTGTGTGCCGGGTTTTATAAATAAAGATTTATTAAAAAGGTTAGTGAACATAAGAAAGTTTATTACAACAATGATGAAAAACCAGGATAAAATAATTACAAATTACATTCCTTCTTGATACCTGATGCCAACTATTTTACAATATCCCTACTTTCAACAAGGCCAATAGTTTGCATTATGTATTTTAATATTTATTATATATGTTTTAAGGAATGCGGTGTGTTCATTTGTTAGCTATAGACATAATGAATTTCAATGATGTTTTGTAGTATTTGCTACTCTTGACCGTGGGAATGATCTAAAAAAAATCTGAGAAATTCATTAAATTATGCTTTTTATGTATGCAATATTAACATTAAAATAATGTTCATTGTCAAATATAATGTTCGTCTTCAGGTTTCATATGCCATTGGTGTTGCTGAACCACTTTCCATTACTGTGTTCGACTATGGCACCTCAAATAAGACTTCAAAAGAACTCCTTGGAATAGTCAAGAGAAACTTTGATCTCCGTCCAGGGAGAATTGTCAAGTAAGCTAATTATTTTAATAAGGAGTTGTGAAAAGTGAACAAAACTATTTTTAGGTTCCAAAATAGATAACAAAGAAAAATTGGCGCCAAACGTATATTTTAAATTAAACATTGAAAGGAGGATAGAAGAGCAAGGCCTACACACTTAACACAAAACTGTAGGCTTCAAAGCTCACATATAACACACATGATTGTTAAATGTTAGAAGTACATCAGTCCTCTTCGGCAGAAGAGAGTAAAACGCGACTAGACTGTGGAAACGGGACTAGAGATGTTTATTAGCTTCGACAGACTTTTAAAAAAAAATCCTTAAAATTTCTCTTTAAATAAATGTATTTTCATCTAAATAATTTGAAACTGTTGTTTACCATATAATAGTCATGTTGGTAGTTTACCATCTGATAGAAATGTTTGTTACGATGGGGTATGATATTTACTTTACAGAGGGGGCTCCCCCCTACCCCCCCTAATAATTACCGGTATTTTAATTTATAAGTTTGCCGTTTGTGAAATTTCAGTGATGTCCAATGTATTTGCTACTCTTGAATTAATGGATGATGATGATAACACAAACTGAGAAGTTGACCATTCGGCAAATAATTTGCTTAATTTGATCTCTTATAGCTAACTTTACGCATCTATTGAATATAAAGTCTAAAACCCCATGCCTAGCTAAACGATAGCAATTTTTGCTGTGTGAATTTAGATTAATTTAAATATAGAAATTTTTTTTTGTAGATTTAAGGTTGTGAAAATTAGATTATAATTAATTACTCAATTGTTTAAGTATATATTATTTAAAATTTATATTATTGCAATTCCAAACTAAGTAAACAAATACTCTAAATTCATCATAGTAAAATAATATTTGTGACTAACTGACCCTAAACATGTATGAGAATAGAAGTATTTATAGCTCTGACCATTTCATTTAGTCAGCCATTTAGTATCTATAATTTAATAAATTGAATATCAAAGCCCATCTATTTTTAAATAACTTCAGTTAGTCATGAGGAGGAGATACAACTTTTCCGATAGAACTACATGCAATCAGTTAAGAAATTTGTTACATATTATCTAAGGATACAATCTTGTTTTGAGCTTGAATTTTTGGTAATAATGGGCCATTAAATCCCTCTAATCCAGCGGTTCTCAAACTGAGGTACGCGGGTACCTTTCAAGAAGTATGCAAACAGATCTCAAGGGAAAGTTGGCAAAATAACAGGGGACTTAGGGAAAACCCTAATTGTTGGCAGTTACCGTTAGAAAACCCTAATTGTTGGCAGTTACCGTTATCTGGTTATTTCCACCCTTTTACCTGACACCTTCTACATTAGCAGTCTATTATGTCTTTCTCAACAACATATCTGTTAGCGTGGTTTTTCATCAATCATGTTCCTAAAAAACAAGTACAGCAGTAGGCTAAATTTAGAGCCAGACCCCCGCTTGAAAGTTTCAACTGGGCAACCAGACATAAAATATTGTGCCAAACCATACAGCCACACCCCCCTCATTGAAAAACTTTGGGAGTCATAATATATCAGCTCCAGAATTACAATTAAAAATTTTGATTTGAAGTGTTTGTTTACTTTTTTCTTTATTTTTGAATGTATTTGTGAAGAAAATGTATTCAACTTTTTACAGTAAAATTGTTTTTTTTAACTGATTATAATGATTCTCAATAAGAGATAATGTTAGGATTCTCTCTTAACTAGCTCTTGTCACATTTGAAATATTTTAATTACAGATATTTTTTCCCACCTAGGTTATATAGATATATAATTTACCAAGTGGTCATATTTTTTAAAACCAGCCATTTGAAAATTTTTTGTCTTGGGGGTACATTAAACTTTTAGTTGCTCCTCTGATCCATAAGGTTATTCGATAGGGATCTGTGAACTTGGATCTACCAAGCGACAACCTTATGCACGGACTGGTCTACGAGTTGGAACAATTAACATATAATTCATTCACGATAGGTCTTTACCTGGATGACAGTTCAAAAATCATATGTTTAGGTTTTAGGTTACCAACACTTGTAAAAGAACACTGTTTTGTTATGAATGTTAAGTTTTTTAATTA